>JAKTYP010000114.1:0-13132 GCA_030561945.1 Metschnikowia krissii
CCCTCCCCTCCCCACCCCTTCCTCTCCCTTAAAAAAAAAATGAAAAAATGAAAAAATGAAAAAACGGAAGAAAAAAACGGAAAGAGAGAATGTGACACATATAGACTAACCGTGAGGTGGATTTCAGAACAAGAGAGGGATACCATGGGGCGCTGTTCCAGACCACAATTCTGTTTTTTTTATTTTCTGGCCTCTAACTTCTTTTACTTTCCCTCAATTTTTGATTCTTTCTTTTTTTTTTTTATGGGTCTTATCTATGTTTTCTTAGGTTGTTTTCTTGCATTGCCCGGGCTCTCGCAATAAAAAAAAATAAAAGGCATGGGGCGATTTCTTCGGGCAATATCTATTTCTGATATGCGTCGGATAAGTTTCGGAAAACACCCAAGAATTTACAAGCCACACCCCCACCCCGGTATTAAAAAAACACGGGTTTATTTATCCTTGTCGTTTCTGGAGGTTTGGTGCGTTTTGGGTTTCTTACGGGATTTATGTTTGTAACAAACAGATACTAAACGTACCAGAAGCGAGGTGTCTCAATACAATCTACAAGCTGGCGAGCAGGCACAGCTGCGTAATGAGGATTCTTCTACAACGCCGTGCACGTCCAGCGACCCCCTGGAACAGCTGGGTATACTAGCGAATCATAACTATGACCGAGCGCCTCCTCCGTTCATCGTCCTTCTGAAGAAAAGGTAGGAAGAAAAGAATTAAAATAAAATAAAAGAAAAGAAAAGAAAATAAAAGAAAAGAAAAGAAAAGAAAATCACAAAAAAATAAGAAACCAGAAAAAATAAAAATGTAACAAAATAATCAAATAAGCAATTGAAAAGAAAAAATAAGAAAATAAAAATTGCAGATAATCTAGATACCTGACCCGATGCTGGACCCTCCCGCCTCCCCGTGCTTGTGTACAGGACCCACCCCGCCAGGTGACCGAAAGTCTCCCTACTCCCGCCGATGAAACTGTATAGTTGCCCTTTATATGTGGGTAGACGAATAAGTCCGATTGGCAAAAAACACGCAAACACTCCAGCCATCACGCACAGGCACAAATGCCGCACTTCTATATAATACTGCCGACTCCCGCCGAAAGATGATGGCGTATACCATAAGCAGCTATCTTTTTCGAACCAGTTGTTCAATTTCAATTCACAAACACAAACACAAATCCAACTCTTTCCCATAAAACCCTAAAAATTATATCATGGTGTCATCTAATACTCCCTGCAAGTGCGAAAAGGCATGCAAGTGCGAGAAGTGTCTGGAGAAGTGCCAGTGTGATAAGTGCCAATGCGCCAAGTGCCAGTGTGGAAAGTGCGAGGACACCGAATGCGAATGTTCCTTCTGCGAGTGCTCTGCCTGTCCATGTGACAAGTGCAAGTGCTAAACGGGGTTTGAGATCCTACACATATTCGTGTGCTTGACGTGTTGACACGTGTGCATATATTATATATATATAAATATATAAATATATAAATAAATCCAAGGCTTCTTTGTCCATTTTATTTTTCCTTTATTTCGGGTAGTAAGCATTGTTGTATGTAGAACACGTGACTCCGCATTTGCCTGCAGTCTTTAGTCGTCGCTGAGGTGAGTGTAAATTCTCGTGGATTGTCTCTCGCTTCCACACGTCTCGCATATGTCACATCACGTGATATGGACACTGTCGATTGCCGTTCCATCACAGACGCAAGAACGCCCGTGAAAAAAATTAGTTGGGTATACTTTTCTTTTTTTTTTTCGTTCCTTTTTTCCTTTTTTTTTTAATTTTTTATTGGCCGTCTTCAGAATTAATACCCACCCAGGTCTTAATTGTCTTATTTCCTAGCATGCAACATTTTTGACAGCAGTTTTTTTCTAATTCAAATTATTACTCCCCGCGCATGGTGAGACATTTTCCGTCAATTCCCGGAAAACGCGGGAACGCTCGCGCACCTCAATCTGATTTTGGCACTGGTCTTCATGCTTATCAATTCCCTCTTTTCTGAACGATTAGTTCAGAACTAAAAAGTGCACTTGTGCGTATGCAAAAATAAATCTTACTCTATATACTGGTAAATTTTCTTCAATGAAAACATGCTCCTTATATGCGTGGGTGATTTCCAGCGAGTGTATGTAGCTTGGACGGAACTGATCATATAGACAAAGACTCGCAAGACGTAAAATTCCAATTTTATAGTGCGGGAATGCCCTTATTTTCTAATCACTGGTCTATTTTTTTATTTTTTTTTTATTCCTTTTTTTTTCTTCAACTTTTTTATTTACAATATTGCCGACTGTGATTGTATTTATAATATAGACATTAGTACATTACTCTGGAGTTGTATTTGTGGGAGGCAGACAGCAGAGAAAAAAAGATTTTTTTTTTGCTGATTTCTATGAGAAATAATTTTTTTGACTACACAGAAATTGTTAATAGCATCTCTGATTTATCTCCGGATGCTTCTGCAAATTTATTCGCAATTATAGATATTGCCTCACTGCTCAACTAATATTTGCTTGTACCTGATGTTTACTTTTTCCACCTCATCAAGTTGCGGCCATACCATGAAGAAAACACTGTTTCCCGTCCGATCAACGTTAGTTAAGCTTCATAGGGCCACACTGAGTAGTGTAGTGGGAGACCATATGCGAAATTGTGGTGCTGCAATTTTTTTGTATAATCAAAAAAAAATTCTGTTTCCCTCGAGTTGAATTTATTATGCAAACACCCAGTGCAAATATACTCAATAACTTGGTTTCTCTAGCCGAAAGAGTTTGTATTTTTAAAGTAATGACTATACAGAAACATATTATCAGTAAAGACGAGGATTCCCTAGAACATTGTGCGACAATGCTTGAACGTTGTTCTTAAGATTTTAAAAAAGCTAGAAATTCTTGTCAATCAACAATTTCACAAACTTCCAATCTTTTTCATCAACGTAGTCTAACACAATCACCCCATTTCCTTTGGTAAAACTCTCGTGCAAATTGTGACTAGCCATGGATCGGGCAACGTGTTTTGGCCAACATTCATGGTTGAAAAAGTTGGACGCTGAAGTAAAGTTCACATACAACTTATTGTCAAGGTTGGTAGCATTATGCTCGGAAGCCTTTTGCATTAGATTCCGTACATAGTTCACCTTCTTAGGAATATCGTCTTTTGTCTGGATTTCACAAAAGTCTTGAACGACAAAAGAACCCCTGTCATCTTCAATGGCATTGTACTCCCACCATGCGGCTTCGAAACCAAAATTCTTTTTTTTTTCTTCATCTTTCACCCCAAAACGTCGAAACAACACAGCCTTACCACGAGCCTCTCCCAAACGAGGCAAATTTGGGTTCAAGAACCACCGGTTTTTGTTGGGCTCTATATACTTATCCCAAATCACATTGGCAAACTCGTCATTTTCACTATTCCATTCACCTATTCCTTCTTGTTTGATTGAAACAATAACAGTCTCGGACTCATGCTTGCTCAAGAACTTGTAGATTTCATCCAAAGAGTCCACAAACTTCTTGGGGATAGGGATTCTAACAGGAAATTTACCATGCACCACTATTAACTCGTTTGCATCACCTCCTGATTTTAAAGGATGTTTTCCCACTCTAATATCAAGAAAACGGATACCGTGTTCCAACTGCTGTGAAATGGATTTACCTTGGCATTGAACAGAAGGTAAAGCAATGTGACAAGCTGCAGAATTGTGGGTACCAGGAATAGAAAGCGCCCCAATAAGGGTGTCATCACCTAATTCACCAAGCCATTGCGCGTAATTAACCATTATGAAAATTGGTCCTTAATTGATGATAGTGTGAACCTCGTTTTAGGAATAAAGTTGACTTGCAGACACGGGCGAGGCTTATAAGATATATATATTGGGCAGAACGCAGGTACTTGCTGCCGGCAACGCCCCTATGTACAAATCGTGCTTATATACAGATAAAACACCATCCCGTGTAAACGGCGAGCGTTCAAGAACTTTGCAGCTGAATTTATAGTGAAGAAACAAAACAGGAAAATTGGGTGATTTGGTTCCAAAATACCATTTTCATTTTCTCTCTTTCTTCTTTGGTTTTTTTGCGGGAATTTGGTCCCAGAAACACACGTAAAACACATTGAAATAGTCCCATGACACATGTCAAAGTCCCTCATACAAGAATGTACACCAATCAAAAAATTTCATACTCAATTTAATTTCCTTTAGAATGCTTTGAATGCTATATGGGAGGAGAATCTATCTGTTTTTGATCCCTTTTTAGTTTATTTAGGTGACGGCCAATATCCAACTGTCAAATTTCTTTCATCTTCTCCCTCATCACGTATGAACTTAGGCAATAAGGACACCATTACTTAGTACTAAATTTCTTATTAATATAATTCTTAAAGAATATTAGAGAAAATATTACTTATTTTAGTTAAAAAAGTGATCATTTACTTCCATTCGTGAACATATCGTTAGCGATAATTTCTTTTAGAAAAAAATGAAAGGATAATCACAAATAAAACTATTGAAATTGCTGACCCCTTAAAAACTTGAAAGTACTTTTAAAAAACTCAAAAACAGAAAAAGGGCGTCAAAATTACATTTTCCACTTCATGGACATAATTTGTAGAGCAAAAATCAAGGAGAAAAAAAATACAACCATAGACATTGATAGTCATTTTATCTAAAAGAAGTATGCTATGAAAATTTCTCTGAAGTTACCTCTATGACCTAATTGAAATCAGATAATTCAAAGGATAGGCGCACACTTTAAGCATTAATGCGTATATCATGACCTGTTGGAAGTCACTCCTACGTCCGACACCAAGGAGAAGTGGCTACACACGAATAACTAAAAGGAATAACATTTGATAAAAATTTTTTTTGGGGGCAAACTTATAATGGTGTGTTTCAGTGAACGAATTTTTTAAGTTTAGTAGGCATTTTCTACGATGTCTTCTTAATATAACATGGTAGTCTTGACTATGATAAACATAAAAACAAATATTTCTGTTTGCGGATCTTGGTGGGGCTCTTTCAAAGGTAAAAACCACAATTTTATTTGAAGGTCCTCCCTTTTATATGGATATACTCTTTTTGCCACGGTAATTTACAGCAATTAATACTATTCGTCGGTCATAGCATCGAAATTCTTTCGGCATACCAGGACTAAGAAACATTTTTAACAGTCTTATCAAAATTGTAGAATTTTCATCGGAAATTTGTAATTACTTTTTAATATTCGACTCTCTTCATTTTAAATATATATATATATAGGTAGATAGATAGATAGATGGGGTGAAGTTGCAAAACCTAGTCATGTAACCCCCAAAACTGGTATCTCATGCCCTGAAAATAGAGACCCCAAAACCTAGTCGGCTTATTCCACATCTTGGACAAAATTTTGTAGCAAAAAAATCTGGTTCGATATTTCCAGGTAGACATGTCATTAGATTTTTTGTAAAGAAAAATGTTCAATCAGTATTGTATGCTATTAAACGTATACAATAGCAGACATATTAAAAGATGAGCGTGAGTCAAAATATCTTGAGTATCTTAAAGCTATGAGGACGGAGAAATTGAACAGAAATATAATGGCGTTCGAAACTTTTTGGAAAATTATGAAATTTCTCAAGCAGCCTTAATAATTTTTCTGACATGTTTTCATTGAGAACAATCATACTGAATGGAAGTTTTACGACAAGAGAAAATGATGGCTAAGTTCAAGGATTAATTAATGGTTTTATATGATGTACTTACTATTTATCTTCATCTGTTATATATTGATTATAATGTTGCATTATGTAATAAGAATTCGTTATCAAATCCATCTGTAATATTACATATAAGTCATTTTCTGTGAAACCAAACAGCTAGGTTTTTTTTCTTGAAAAGTGAGAGGATAATTTCAAAAACAATTTCTATTCAACTATACAGTAGACTAGAGCTGTATGATATATGTGTCGTCTTTAAGGATCATAACTTCGCAAATCGGTATGAAGATACTTCATGGAATCTGATTTGACGTGTATGAGGTTTATTAAGATATTTGAAGTATATTCCATTGATTTTTAGCTGCATACTTTGTCACTATTTAATTATGAAGTCAAGAAGCAATAAGCCTATTGGTGACCAACTTGAAGTGCAAATCTACTCCCATATGTCGTCATACTCGACCTTTCCTCTCGTCTCCGGCACGCAAAAATATATGGCTGCAAAGTAGAAAACCCCCAACACAAAAAAAACCAAGAACACCAGACCCGAAAGTAACCCATTTAGTGGTGGGAAGAGAAGCGCAACACATATATTTGCCAACCAGTTTAGGGCTGTTCCCAAAGACTGAGCCATACCGGCAGCTTCGGCGCTTGAAAACTCACTAACCATCAAGAACGGAATCTGGCCCAAACCGATAGAGTAGCCTATAACAAACCCAAGACAGCCCCCTGATGCAGCAAGGGGTTTATTTCCGACCAAGCCGGCAGAGATTATCACCGAACAAACTGTCATGATTCCCCCTGATAAATAAAGGAAATTTTTGCGGCCCCATTTATCGATGAATGGGGACACAGCAAGGGCGGATGCCACGTTCGCAAGAGCCAACGAAGAAGTGAGAAAAAGTACGTTGGTGCCTTCTGGAACCACATTTGACAAAACTGAGACACCATAGTATGTTATTGCGTTCATGCCGCAGAGCTGTTGCGCAGTCATGATAACGGCCACCGCGGTCCATTCTCTCCGATACTTCGGATCACAGACATACTGCTTCAAGGTGACATTGTTCGTTCCAAGCTCTTCTGAACCTGAGATTTCGCTCTGGTTTTCCACGAGAGCCGAGTTTTCAGTTGCTGGCGTGAATCGCACAACCGAAGACAGTGACAATCTACGGTAATGATTGATCTCACGGCAAGTTGCCAGTTTGCTGGTTCTCAAGGTGTGGAGAATATTGCTGGCATTCGAAACATCTCCCTTTTGCAATATGAGCCACTTTGGAGACTCCACGATGGTGAATAAAAGGATGAACTGAAGGAGACCAAGGGCAGCCCCAAATAAAAAGATGTTCCTCCACTGCTGATCATTGCTCCAAGGAAACGCGATAGCTTGTGCTGAAAGGATACCGATTCCAACTGCAAACTGGAGCAACGACCCCATCAATCCACGATGGTTTATAGGCGCAAGCTCGCTTATAAGTATAGGTGCCATGACCATACATGATCCCGCGGCAAGCCCCGTCAAGAAGCGGCCCACATTAAGGGCCACCTCGTTGCTAGATACAGTGATGGTCCCAGAACCAAGTATAAACATAAGAGCGGAAGTCTTTTGGACTCGCTTGCGCCCAAAATTACCATTTATTGCACTACTCCCAACAATTGTGGAAGCAATAAGTCCACCTGCAGTAAACATCGTGTTGATGACTGCAGTAGACCCAGTACCCATTGGAATACATTGGTCGATATCCCAATATCCCCAGAAGGAATCTGCGTACGAATCAAAGGGCCCGGGAATGCTTTTCCGGCACGAAAGAATCTCCAGCGGCGCATTGAAGGCTGCAAGGTGAAATCCAAATTGAAGAGTGCTCATGCTACTCACGAGGGTAGCCCAAACAAGTCTCCATGTGATTCTGTGCTTAGTATCAAGCCCGCTCATATCTATTTGTATTATCGTTTGTTTATTTTCCTTATCTGAATTTGGTTGCAGACTTTGATGGTTTTATCTGTGTCGAGAACCTCTGTTGGAACGTTTAATACTGCGAGCTTTCTCAGATCCAGAGAGACTTTAGATCCAAAATTTCATGAAGCCCGGAAACACCGTGCACTTTTAGATTTTAGCTGAAGGACCACTTCGGGTTATATTGCTGCTGGCCAAGTACAGTCAAAGTCAAGAGTAGTTATGCGTTGTTGCTATCAAAATCCTTATCAGTTGGCACTGCAGATAGTGGTGATAAATATGAGTCGACCAGAACACAAGAGAGCAAAGGGTTCCTTAAAGATACTAAAAGAAAATAGATACATATGACACGCGATAACGGTTCATTATTTCAAACCTCAACTAGTCAAAAAAAAAAGGATCGGTAAAAATAATTGTAAATTGTGTACGATTATAGAAGCTCGGTGTTTTCCGAAGGAGGAGCGGCGACCGGCGCGCCGCTTGTTGTTGATAGTGAAGTCACGTGGCTATCCAAATCGAGTAAGAAAATACGCTTCACTTTAAAAGTAGCCCCCAACGTACGCTGTGTGATGAGATGCCATCAGATTCTATGATACACAAATTTAGAAAAATGAAGAATATAACGTAAGTCAAAGTTTGGAAATCGTGGCGTTGTATCGTTTCCGTATCAATACCATCATTTTTGAGCACTTGAACTTGTATACAAGAATTGAGTGTGAGATGATCCGCGCATTTTTTTAGCATGGGCACAATTGAAAGTGAACTAATGAATTTGTTGACATATTTTCGTCTTCGAAAACCTAGCCATATGTGATTTGCAGGTGAATCTAAAGATAGTGAAAACAGAAAAAATTCATATGGCTTGTGTGGCGAAGCGAGAAAAACTGTATTTTTAATCGTAAGAACTTAATTTCTTTTATTACTATAAATGGTAATTCACTGTTGATTTTGAAAATCTTATTCGCAGGTCAAGTGTTTATGTTTATTCAAGAAATAAGGAAACATCAGACCATCCCCGGAAACAATCTTAAAAGGGAAACAAAATTTCAACAAACTTAATTTCAAGTATGAGAGACATTTTTATGAGATGAATTTTTTATACTCGAGGTTTCTAATAAAGTCTGTTTCCAGAACCGAAGGGTAGTCCAAGCGAGAACAAAAACGACAATCGTGCTGCATTGGAATTTAACCTTGAGCCGATGAGAGAGTGCGAATAAAACAATTGCGAAGAGATGGGCCCGAACTATGCCAACGGCTTTGTGAATTTGCGGTGACCAAACCTAATTGTAACAATAACAAAACATGAAACGGATGAGGAAAGAGGGGAATGCAAACAAATGCGGGCGTGTTTATTTTTTCTCCAAGCGCCCGTCGAGCTAGGGATACAATGATAGAGATTTTGGACGAAGTCTTCACTAGAGAGGGTCTGAGATACGGTATAAGGAAGACAGGAGGCATGTGTATTAATATATAGAGTGGGAGCCAAGGGGAGGGTCCAGGAGCCTAGGCCCACTCCCACGTGATCTGGATTCTTCCCAACAGCTGATCTGCGAGCTGGGTGAAAGCTGCTGGGGAGAAGTCCAAGTCGTACGTCAGGCAGCCCTCGCATCGGTCGACAGCAGTGACCTCTACAGATTTTCCCTCGTAGCTGGCGATGATTTTCTTTCCGCATAAGGTATTCTCGTTGGGGTTGGTGCCGGGCGTGTACTGGTCGAAAAGCCCGTGGCCGAGGGCCACGATGTAGTCTGTATCGGTGTTTGTCCATCCGCATGCGCCGAGGCCCGTGTCGTAGTAGGTTCCGTCTCCGGAAAAGACCTCTGCGGTGCCTGTGCTCGAAGGCTCTGAGGAAGCCGGAGTGCTTGTGTCCTGCAGGGTTGTGGCGACAGCGCCGGCATCAGTGTTGATGCCCGTGGCGGTAGTAGAGGAGGAAGCATCTGCAAGAGACACGGTGTGGCCGACATCCACGGACGGCGACACCGAGGCCGCGGCCTGCGCTGTTTCGGTGTTGGCCGCCTGCGGGAATGCGGCAGTGTACTCGTCATAGCCTGCAGAAACGGTCGTGTACATGGTGTGGGTGACCCACTCGACTTTATAGACGGGGGAGGCGGCTGTCAATGCCAGGAAGAGGAGCGCAATGGCTGCAAATTTCATTGGTGCTGGTTTAAGGAGAGTGGGGGATCGGGACAAAAGGAATGTGTGAATCCGGGGACAGCAGAGGGGTAGGGCAGTGTCGGCAGCGGTGGTGGTGTTAGAGGGCGGCTCGATATGAGGATGTTTGTGTGGTGGATTTGCTAAGCAAAAAAAAAAACAAGCCCTGAATGGGCGGGAGCTTCACACGATGGTTTTATACTTGGAGTGCTGGCTTGCAGCACGCGTAGCCAGCAGCACACAGGCGCGACACGCATGTATGCACCTTCCCCCCCCCGGGCGCCAAGTCTCAAACGGTGTGCGCGACACCATCTGGTCTAAACAAACCTTCCCAAACTTTGGAGATTACTATGTCGGGGCCCGACAACCAGCAATGCCTTTTTGCGAATAAACATTTGTGAATTTCCAATTCTCCAACTTTCGATTCTCTTTGGCTTTTCTTATTCATTTGTATCATTTTTGTTAACTTTCCTTTCAATTTCAATTTCAATTTCTTATTTTTTTTTTTTTTTGTTGGTTGGGGCATTTGTAGATTGTACTTGTTTGGACGCGCCAGCGTAATCTGAACTCGCCGTGGTTGCCAAGGCCCTTTTCTCAATAAAAACATTGCGAAGCACTCCTCCAAGGAGGTGCTGCAGAATGGCCTTGCCGATGTCGCGCTGAAACATGGGTTTAAGGCACGGACACTGCTGTAATGCATGGGGCGGCGTAGTCTTTGCCCCTCCTCCTTATCGTTAAGCCCTTTTTTTTTGGCCGAGGAACATGAAGTTTGCCCCTGCGTAGGCACTTTAAATGTAGCGGTGTGGAATTTTGATTGGAAACGGGGTTTTCGCAGATGGCAGTGGATAAGCTAAGGGGAAGAGGAGGTGTGTGCGTAAGGCACCTCTCAATCGAGCCGCACACGACCAGATATATTTTGTAAGTTTGGCGTTGTGTGCTATTAAAAATCGATTTTGGCATAGGGAGTCCAGAGACGGTGCCATGTCTACTCGTGTAGTTTTAGAAAACGGCCCAATATTGAGTGTGGCTGTTTAATACGTTAGAGCCTTTTGGCAGGCTAGTGCGTGGCACGTATTGTACAGGAACAACGTACGTGAAGGAGTAATAGAAGAAGCGTGCCAGACGAGAGTATTGGAAGGGGTGATGGAATGAAGCAGGAATAGAGGTAATGAGGGGGGGGTGTGTGGAAAATGAGAGAAGGGGTAAAATGGGAGTTATGGAGGAGTAGGGAAAAAAATGAAAAAAACAAAACAAAACAAAACAAAACAAAACAAAACAATAAGGGAGAATAGAACGAGGGGTAGCGGAGGAGTAAAATAGGGTAGGGAAAGGTGAAAGAGAATAAAAAAGAATAATCGAGGAAATTAGAAAAAAAAAATTAGAGGGGTAAAAGACAGAAATAGAGGGCGATTGAGGAAAACAGAAAGGATCGAGGATTATATAGGGATAGTAACAGAAAAGGGATAACCGAGGATAGTAGAGGATAATAACCGGTAATAAATAACCAACTTTGGGTAATAAAGGATAGTAGAGGGAAACAAAGAATCATGAAAGATAATAAAGGAGTGTTTGAAAGACACCCGCTGCTGAAAGGATAACCAAGACCCACCTGGAGCCCAATTAGGACATCGTGGTCTCTGTCAGATCGAGGGTCTTAAAAAGCCATTCCCACAAGGAAATCGGAAAACAAAAACACACGATAGTATCAAACACTGGCCATCTCAAGAAATTTGGAAGAGAGACTTGGCAGGTCGGCCCAGGACCCCACTGCACATAAAACCGGAACTGATATTGCAAGACCACTATAATCAATGCCAAACCAACTGATATCCTCGGGAAATCCCAAAGGCACAGGTGCACCCGGACATCTGGCATGGGCACAATTTCCCTCTACCCATGCCATGGAAAATGGCCGCTGCAGGCTTCTACTTGACACTACCAATGGCCAGTCTTCGATCTCCGAACCTCCGTGGAGTTCAGCAATCGGAAGCCCCGAAAACCAGTCTTTTTGGGAGGATTACTAGTTCAAAAACACGAGGAAAACTAACGGGGGCTTCCCTCTATACCCACAGATATTTTCGTTACCAGGTCTCGGCACTCATATTATCCGCATGCTCGTCAGGACCACCCTGATAGCAGGCATCACGTATTGTTTGTGTGGGGTGACATTAGTGTACCTACTGCAGCCATGCCTTGTTAGATATTGTATGTATTAATATCTGGATTAGCTTCTCTGATTACTCGGACTGGCACAAAAAAAAGTTTCTGGTGGGAGGGGAGGTGCCCGTAAGCACAGAAGGAAAGGCCATTGGCTATGCCTCACGTTCACGTTGATTTATGTTGTAAGCCATGTTTTTTCGCATCCACGGGCTCAAAACCAAGATGCTTGCAGATACGCTTCAGACAAAGACGAAGACCCAATAAAATACCCCTTAAATTGGCATAAAAAATGACGGAAAAAAAACACACAGCCCCCACCCCCCTTAGAAGTGGCATATCATGTGCAGAAGAAAGAGTTGATCGGTAGTGCTTTAGGATCTGGTGGTGACATGTTGTGCAAACCGTAAATGGTAAGAAGAGTGGATACCCTGTGAAGCTTTTGCTAGTGTTAGTTTCACGGCGATAGACCAATATGGAAAAGTTACCATGAGAAATACGGAATAAGAAAACAACAACAACAGAGCATAAAGCAGATCATAAGATGACTAAATGTAGACCAAAGGATGACGGAAAAACGAGCCGCAAAAGTTATCGCACCTGCATGATGGACAAGTGCAAGGCTGGTTTTGGTTGCGGCACGCAAAATGCGACCGGCGGGCCTCGTATGCCGTGTCACGTGTACACTGAGGATTTGTTAGAGATGATTTCATTCATTTCGTCAGAGACCAGAGGCAAGTACTATGAATCTGTTTATATATTTATATATTTATATTTATATATTTATATGTTTAAATTTGTGGTGCTACAGGAAAAGGGGCCGGGGCTAGAAGACCAAGAGGCTTAGGCGAAAGCACAATATGTTGGTTGTGAACAAGACGTGGAGGCGCTCGGTCCATATATGCAATACACACATATAGACTTGCGCCTGGTGTTATCTGCATAACTTCCAGGTTAGGGCGAAGAGATGTACGGGTGTGAAGGCTTGAGCCCAAAACCCTCATGACGTCGGACCTAGAGGGGTCAAAAGCGACGAGCCACGAAGCAGAGGGCTTTAACAAGATTAAAAAAAAAAAAAAAAAAAAAAAAAAAGATAAAAAAAAATAAAAAGAGGAAAAAAAAAAAAAAAAAAAAAAAAAAGAAAAAAAAAAAAAAAAAAAAAAAAAAAAAAAAAAAAAAAAAAAAAAAAAAAAAAA
>JAKTYP010000114.1:13142-46471 GCA_030561945.1 Metschnikowia krissii
GGGGAAAAAGCGGAGAACCAACAAAGAAAGGGGGTTAAAAAAATTAAAAAAAAAAAAAAAAAAGAAAGAGAGTGTTACCAAATGTTGAAGCGGGAAATAAAGCTTCTAAAAAACATCGAAGTAAAAAAGAAAGATAAAAGTAAAAGAACAAAAAAAAAAGAGCCAAAAAACTTAAAAAGATTTGCCCCCCCACGAGTCTAGTCTTGGCTCGCCGGCCTGTAGATGTTGCCGAGTGTAGACGCCATATTTGGCGTGTCGCTAAAAAATGACCCCGTTTGCTCCGCATCCATGATTCCTGATTTTATTTCACGTTCACGTTCATGTTCACGTTCGTGTTTACTTTCACTTTCACTTGTACTTTCTATTTCCCCGTTCTCGTTCCCGTTCCCGTTCTGTTTCTATTTCTGTTTCTGTTTCTACTTCTCTTTTTATTTTTTTCTCTCCCTGTTGCTCTTGTTTCCTCCTCTGATTTTTTCCACCTGATTTTTTCCACCTGTTTTTTATTCCCATTTCTTGAAATGTCATCACACACACTCTCTGTATACAAGGGACACAGGGCTTCGATGTGCAATGCCTTTTTACCCAGGAGGCGTTTGTAGTAATCAAAAATCAAAAATCAAAAATCAAAAAACTAAAAACTGCGCGCACCCGCGAGCATCCGCTCGCACCCAGAAAGGTGAGCTTGCCACCTTGGACCCCTAATATAAGCACCCCTCTCACCCCTCATTCTCACCCCGACGTATTTTCCATTATTCCTACCTCTGTATTTTACTGGCTGTGTTTGCCTGTCTGATTCCTTGCGGTTCCTTGCGGTGCCCTGCAGACCTGCTGCTTCTATACACGGACTGGGGCTCACGACTCGGTTGCTTGCTTTGCGTTTTGACACTGGTGACTTGCTTGGGGACGGTCTCAGCCTTGCCTCACGTTCAAACATAAAAAGGCGGCGGTGCGCCTGGCAGGGCCCCATGGCTCCAAATTTATATATTTCCGTGTCCGGACTGTCTAATTTTTTTTATTTTGCCTCTCCGATTTTGGTTTATTTTTTTTATTGTGCCGCAAAGTTGCTCACGCATAGGAGCATTCCATCCTGGCCCTCCCCTCCTTGTGCCGTCTTGCTTTTTTAGGCCTGCCCAGAAAAAGCGCCTCTGAGATTTGGCCCTAACTGCTCACGCACTTTTGGCATATAACCCGCTGGCTCCTCGCACTTGGGCCTTTTTTGACTTAGTATTTTTGGCATCCAACCTATCCCTCCCTACAAATATATTTTTGGCCCACACCCTCGGTTCCACCTTGCTCCTTTTTTAGTGTCCCACAAATTCCCGTGAGTTTCTCAGCTCCTTTATATCTTTTTTTTTTTTTTATATTTTATTTCGTGGAGTCTACCCCGTCACTCTCCATTCTCGGTACACAAACACAGAGCCGCCTGAAGCATTCCACTGCTCATCCCTTCCATTTCTTTCTTCCTTTCTTTCCTTGTTTCTTTTTGGATCCCAACTCCCAACACTCAACCCAGTGACTATAAGAAATCGCAGCCGCTTGCCGTCAGTCCGAGCCCGAACTTGATCCCCGAAGTTTTTTTTTCTTTTCGGTTTCCTTTCCTTTCCTTTTTTTTTTGATCTTTCCTTTTTTCACTTTTCGTTTTCTTGAACAGAATGGTGTTGTTTTCCCTCTTTGGTCGCAAAAAGAATGCTCTGAAACCAGCACCCCTCGTGCCACCCAAACCAGCCTCCTCTCCGTTCAAGGTGTCTGGGACTTACAGCGAGCCGCCGAAAAACCTCCAGTTGCCTGCCCTCAACATACACACATCTTCAATGGACTCTTCTGCCACGGAAATGCAGAGTCCCACCATCGTGCTTCCTGGCTTATCCGAAGATCTCCATGAATTACCCGCTGGACCCGCCGGTATCAACGCCGTCGACCAGCTGCAAGATTCCTCATATCTGAGCCTCGTGAGTGACGCCGTGGCCTCCGACCCGGTCCCACATAACGGCCGTCTCCGCCCTCCAGCGCCCTTGGGGCTAAATACAAATCTTCCCGTGTTCTCTGCACCTAACTCGCCTTCGAGTAAGCGTCTGGTGTCCCTGGTTAGGCACCACCGGGCGTCCTTTGTGCGCCATTCCCGCGTGCTCTCTGGTGTAAGCTCTATCCCAGGCGGCATAAATTCCATGGTATCACCCCTGCAGACCCTCCGCCACCGCCAAAAAACCATTATCACCGACTTGCCTGCAGAGTTGCTGCCTGTCATCAACTTGGCCAATGCACAGCGACTCCGACAGTACGCGGATGGCCCGCTCAGTATCTTAACCGAGGACGGCATGTCCTGGCTTGCCACTGATGCCACCTTGACGGGTACAGAGCTTTCGCTCTGGTTCAACGGCCACTTGAAGCCGCGCTACTTGAACATTCAAGACTGCTCTATCGTGCCTTCGCGCAATCCAGTGCCCGGCGATAATCAGTTATATGACTTGCTAATTTTGCAGGACTACGACTACAATATTGTTTCTCTTCGTTTCGCCGATGTCACAGATATGAACACATGGTTTGCTGCAATGCAATTGGCCAAGTTTGAGCACACCTCGCTTAACGAGGCCTTCACTGCAGTCGTCTTATCTTCCAAGGGCCCCATGTTGTCTGACATTTATACGCTCTTGGCCCACAAGAAGCGCTTTACGCGGTTCGAGTGGTGCAATCTCAGGTTGCCCCAGGTTTCTAATAAATGGATCAAGGTGTTTATGGCAATCGTCCCCGGCAACGGCAAGCAGAAGGGGCGCGTCGAGATTTACGCATCCGATAAGATTACAAAAAAGAACTTGATTTTGTACATCAACGATGTGTTTTCGGTCTACAATGTGTACCCGGAGGACTACCGTATGATCGATGTCAACCTGATTATGAAGTTGGAGGGCGAAGCGTTTGTGAATAAACAGTACGAATACTTGTTTTCAGGAAATGCATCTCCCTCCTCGCCTAAGCGTCGCTCCAGACATAACTCAAATGCCTCGTTTGGCTCGTTGAACTTCCCAGCGCCCATGCCAGGCGCAAACACGAGGTCCAGAAGCACCTCTGTGAGTTCCGCCTCTTCTTTTTTTAGCAGCGCCCCCTCCCCAATGCCGGACGCAGTGTCGTCTGCCCCTGGGTCCCCCACTATAAAGTCCACGCATTTTTTCAAAAAGCAATCTGCCACCAACTTCGTCACCACCAACTATTTGTATTTGATGCCAGAAGCACACCCTGGCGTGTCTGCGATCGAAATTATGCTCAGGAACTTTGTCCACATTATCGATGCTTTCAAGTTATATGGGCGCCCAGAGCATCTCAATAGCAACAAAAAAGATCCTGTTTCAATGCTCTTCGGCTTGCCTGCATTGCCACATTATTGTTATTTGGATATCGAAGATGCGTATGGGGTTGTGGCTGCAAACTTTGATACTGCTCGTTTGCAGAATTGGGGCCAAGGCGAATGGAGAACGACCATAAAGGAGTACTTGACTTGTAAGCAAAATGATACCGACTTTAATGGTACGGATAATATTTACGACTTGTTTAATTCTGTGAATGTGGATGATGACGATGGAAGTATTTCGGAAGGCGCGATTTCGCCGTTACCCATGAATATGCTGCGCCCGCCGCAAAATATCTTTGACGCTGGTTTCAACACATCAAACAGCTCGGAAGATTTCCAGAAGGATTACAGGGACGCAAACTACAGCCATGAAACAACAGAGCTTAACAATGCAGAAACCTCGGCAAGACAGATGGGTTTAGATGCTGGCTTCAGGCCTTACACTGAAAACTTGAACAGCGCAAGTGACCTGCCAGATTTTGCGGGTAGGGCAAGAACCCTCCATCCCATTATGGATTTACCCACACCGCTAGATGAAGCCCATGGCCCAAGCTACTTTGCAAAAGAAGGCCAGATTCTGTACCAGCTGTGAGAATGTTTCCAATAAAGAAGCATGAAGCGCTATCACATATAAATATATATGCATACAGTAATATAGCATACAATAATTGTTTTGTGAAGCGGGGCCATCTAGGTCCCAAGTATACATTTCAACTTGTCGAACACCCCAACTCTCCAACACCCCAACTCGCCAACCCGCTGAACTATCGAACCGCCGAGCGGCCAAGCCATATATGCGCACCCGTACACCTATAACAATTAATATGTTTCAAATCATTTAGTAAAGACAAATGTTATCTTTTACGCTTCTTCTTCTCAATTTACTCATAATTCGAGACCCACTACTCAGAAAATGGATCTGGAAACAACTTGGAGGGTTTGTTTCTGAAATCCATTTGAGGGGTTAGGGGAGAAACAGATCTGGTATTTGGATGGAAGTAAAGTCCGGCCTCGGTCTTGTGCCCCATGATGCCAAGTCAAGTCATGAACTATGCACGATTCGATCCGGAGAACAAATCCGGGTCGGCAATAATCTTTGTTTATCTGAGGCATTGAATTTGACATCGGGTGACGCGGTTACGTACGCGGGTACGCGTGTGAGACGTGGCGCGACTGCACATACGTGGGTCCCTTCTTACTAATGCTTTCAGATCCGGCATGCACCGTAATATGGGTACTGCAAGTAGATGCCAGCCAGCCCGTCTGCATTCTGCAAACCCCCTCATTCCTTGGCCGCTATTCTGTTCACAGGACCTTATTTTAGATACTGTTGTCGACAAGTGCAACATCTGTCGAATCAATGATGATCGCGGGCGGCCTGGTATTTATTTCAAAAGTAAAGTAAAGTAAAGTAAAGTAAAGTAAAGTAAAGTAAAGTAAAGTAAAGTAAAGTAAAGTAAACATAAACATAAACAAAGACAAAGACAAAGACAAAGACAAACTAAAAATGTGACGATGTGCTTGGTCCAGTTTCATGTACGGTGGAAAGTGTGCCGCCTGAAACAATACTGGAACCTGGCCGCCGACACCCCATTCAACGTTGCTCCGCGACGCGCCAGTTCGGCACACGCGCGGTGGCGCGCGTCGCGTGTCACGTGGCACGCTTGCACACGCGCGCGCGCCTGACGAGTGCTATAAATTTTCTCCCTTCTTTAGCTTTTTCTTCTCAAAACCATAACAACCCATCGCCGTTCTCGGATTTCTCGTACAGTACGCGTTTTCTATATAAACCCAAACGATCTGCGCCCTCATCAAACAACTTTTTTTTTTCTCTTTCTCCACTCCCCTCTACACACAAGTTTTTCTACAAGACATTGGAACTTAGTACCCCCTCTCTTACCGCTGACTCTTTTTTTACAGTCATCCTATCCTACACGCACCCGGACATCCGACGCATTTCGCTGCTCGCATCCACCACTTTACTTTCTCCAAAAAGAACATATAAATAAGGGAACACCCACCAATAATTAGCATGTCTGTTCAACAAACTCCCACTAACGGCTTGACCGGTAAGATCTCTAACCTCGACATGACGGCGCTCAAGGGCTCCTCGTTGACGGATAAGTTGGCTGCTGAGGCTGCGGCCAAGGACTCGGCTTTGGGTGCCGACTCGCTTGTAGGCAAGCCCAAGGACATTGTGCGGCCAGCTAATATCAAGGAGGGCGACGCCGTTGAGACGGCTAAAGTTGTCGAAGAAATCAAAGAGGCTGCGCGCGTCCACCAGGAGTTTTTGAGTGCGTATAAGATCGAGCGCCGTCGGTTGAAGGAGCAAGAAAAGGAGGAACCTTTGTTGGTTGAGAACAAGCGCCGCTTTGTTTTGTTCCCTATCAAGTACCACGAGGTGTGGCAGATGTACAAAAAAGCCGAGGCATCGTTCTGGACCGCCGAGGAAATCGATTTGTCCAAAGACATCAACGACTGGAACAACCGTATGTCCGACAACGAGCGCTTCTTCATCTCGCGTGTATTGGCATTCTTTGCCGCGTCAGACGGTATTGTCAACGAGAACTTGGTGGAGAACTTCTCCGCTGAGGTGCAGATTCCTGAGGCCAAGTGCTTCTACGGCTTCCAGATCATGATGGAGAACATACATTCTGAGACTTACTCGTTATTGATTGATACCTACATCAAGGACCCCACGGAAGCTGATTTCTTGTTTAACGCTATTGATAACATTCCCTGTATCAAGAAGAAGGCAGATTGGGCGTTGAGATGGATCAACGACAAGGACGCATTGTTCGGCGAGAGATTAGTTGCATTTGCTGCTGTCGAGGGTGTGTTTTTCTCGGGCTCGTTTGCTTCCATCTTCTGGTTGAAGAAGAGAGGATTGATGCCCGGCCTCACATTCTCTAACGAATTGATCTGTCGTGACGAGGGCTTGCACACTGACTTTGCATGCTTGTTATTCTCACATTTGAAGAACAGACCAGCGCCAGAGATTGTGGAGAGAATTGTCACCGAAGCTGTGTCTATCGAGAAGGAGTACTTCACCGACTCTTTGCCCTCCAGCTTGTTGGGAATGAACAGCAACTTAATGTGCCAGTATGTGGAGTTTGTGGCTGACAGATTGCTCGTCGCTTTGGGCAACAAGAAGGTATACAACGTCACCAACCCATTTGACTTTATGGAGAACATCTCATTGGCGGGTAAGACCAACTTCTTCGAAAAGAGAGTCTCTGACTACCAGAAAGCCGGTGTGATGGCCAAGACTAATGACGCCACGTCGTCAAGCCACTCGTTTTCTTTCGACGAGGACTTTTGATTCCACGTCTCATGCATACGAATTCCTTTTGGTTTCATTCAATTTCTCCGGTACATTCTCCACCATGTCTTACTAATATGCTGGGCCCCTGCGCATCTGGTATGGGCTCTGGCCTTTCATTTCGGTATAGGAAGCAAAACACAACAATAAAATAAAATAAAATAAAATAAAATAAAATGAAATAAAATGAAAACGTCATAGAAACCGCATGCAAGTGTATTGTAGATGTATGTTTATCAACCAATTCATGCAAGGATGATCGTCCAAAGTGTAGTCGATCTCACGCATAGAATTTGGGTGCATGCTTCGGGGCCCATCAATGTAGGAACAGTTATGAGTAATGATTGTGGTTGTAACGAAACCGAAACCGAAATTGCAACCAAAAAAGAAACGGAAACGGAAACGGAAATGGAAACGGAAAACGGAAAGGTAACCGGTAAGAAAACCGAAAAAGATTGAGAATAATATGAACTATTATAAAAGCCTGGTCTTGGAAATTGGGATACTGCATACCAGGCGCCAATGGGTCCTATATTGGTGATTCGGATATAGACTCTCCTCACAAAACGATACTTTTTTTTTTTTTTTTACACTCCAGTTTTATAAACGACAACCTCTGGCAAGTATGGCAATCGGTAAATCCTCCCCAATCTTGTCCCATCAGCCCACACTCCTCAATTTAAGCATACAATTGAAACCCCTGGCCGTCAGACGTTATGTAAATTCCAATACCTTTTAATTTGGCCTCCAGCTCTCATTGTCTGTGGGCTGATATGGCTGTAAAAACACCACGGACAAACCCCCCCCCCCCACCACCCCCTCTTTTCCCCTGCACTTTGCGGTTCGCGTCGGGTTGCTTAGCGCAAGAGTCATTTTTTTTTCTTGCGTACAACTCCTTTTTTCGCGCATCGCGAGCACAGGCAAGCTTGATTTGCAACTCGACAACTGCCAGGCTACCCGCGCACATGGGCAAGGGAAAAAACAAGCCGAGCGAGGAGCGCGCGCAGAAAGGCCGGACGAGCAATGGACATAAGCTGAAACAACACCATGTGCGTCGCGGGCGGCAGGAGGAGGGCGCGGTGGCGAGACCGTCAGAGGACAAGTTCCCAGTGAAACTTGCTATGTGGGACTTTGACCACTGCGACCCGAAACGCTGTCTGGGAAAGAAGCTCGAGCGGCTTGGGTACATACGCAATTTGCGTGTGGGCGTGAAGTTTGCCGGAATTGTGGTGCTGCCGAATGGGACGGGCGTGGTTTGTCCGGACGACCGTGCGCTTGTTGAAGAACAAGGAGCGGCGGTGGTGGAGTGTCTGTGGGCGCGGCTTGACGAGGTGCCTTTCCACAAGATTGGGGGCAAGCACGAGCGGCTCTTGCCGTATTTGGTTGCGGCGAACACGGTTAACTATGGGCGGCCGTGGAAGCTCAACTGCGTGGAGGCGCTTGCGGCGTGTTTCGCCATTGTGGGTCGCGAAGACTTGGCCGCGGCGCTCCTTGAAAATTTTTCGTGGGGCCCCACGTTTTTGGACATAAACCGCGAGCTCTTGGGGGTGTACCAGCGTTGCACGGACCTGGCGCTGGTGGTGCGTGCACAGGACGAGTGGATGGCCAAGTTGGAGGAGGAGGTACGCCAACGAAAGCAGCAGTCGGCAGAGGGCGATGTGTGGATGATGGGCAACGTCAACCGCCAGCGACTCAATGGTGGAGGTAGTTCAGAGAACACCGACGGAAGCACAGACGACAGCGACGGCGAGGAAGCAGATAAAGCTCCCCGCTATGATTGCCTTGGGAATGTTATTGAAGACGACGATTCTTCTTTGGATGAAGTCTGCTACGACAGTTTGGGCAATATCATTGAGAATGGACACCAGGTAGGGGTTTTGCAGGTGACTTCCAAAGACCATGGCGACTTCGATGACTACGAAAACTCCGACGAGTCGGGGGCTGAGTCGGCTACAGAGGGCGATGTGGTTTATGATAAGTTGGGGAACGTTGTTCTGGTATGCAGCGGGATCTCGGAGCTGGTGGCCGGGCTTTCAATCTAACGACGGTTTGAGATGTCTGGCGGAGAGCTGAAAGAGCGTGCTCCAGATACGAACTATTCTCTTGCTACAGGCGCGTCAAAGACTAAGCGACTTAATACGTTTTTGTACCCGTTTTGCAAGGGCCATTTGGTAGCCTATTGGAAATGGCAAGCGGCGGCAGCCTCTGCAGTAAGTCCTGGCGATTCGACGTACTCAAGACTACTGCTGATTATTTATTATGCCGAATTCAACGGATCTGTCTTGGTATATACTGGTTGCGCGAAAGGACTCCAAACGCTTAGTGGATACCGCATGTCAAGCCATATAATGAACCATCAAATAAATGGACTACTAGGGAAAGCTTTCTTCAGCTTTTCCCCAGTTCTTGGGCTTTTCGAAGTATTACCAGCCACCCAGACTTAACGTGCTGCGTACTTATTTCTGTATTTCCGAGGCGTTCCCGACTACACTGGTTCGCATCTTCTATAATATATTGCCAGGACTATGGTGCTCATCCCACCGCAGCGTTTTGGTTAGCTTCCCCCCCTCTTCTTTTTATCTCTTTGTATCAACTTATTGGATTGGTTAACCAATCAAGCAATGTAAAAATTATTAAGGGATAGACAAAAACAAATACCCGAAGCATGCTCTTGTATGACCTTCCAGTTTCTCAAGTTCTAAGATATCTTCTTCCGAAAACTTTCTTTAAATGACGAGCCATACATTTTTTTTTTGTTAAACTTTTAAATGCCCATTTGACAGGGGTTTATATGTTTTAAGACTTCACCGAGGTAGGGAATACCATCGCTGTTTCAATTTGGCCGATTAGCCCCGCGAAACCAGAAAAGCAAAACATTGTCGAAACGTATTATCGGGATGAGATATGGTCATATTGTCATGTCAACCCAACCACAGACCATGAACAATATATTATCTATAAGGTATCCATTTTTCTAGACTTTCTGATGCGCGGTTTCCATTTTTCGTGCCGTTCGAGTATCCATACTGATACAGTTGAGACACGATCACCAGTGACCAAAGGACAAAAAACAAAAAGAATACAAAATAAACCAAACCAAACCAACTATAACAAAAAAAAGAGAACCAGGACAAACCAAAACCAAGACCAAACCAAAACAACTAAGTATCGCATGCCAATACGATCCATCATTTGCACAGACGATGCGCTGTACCCCACGATTTTCGGCCCGCGTCCGCAGCAATATATCACGTGACGTGGCTCATGGTATAGCCCCGGTGTAATGTCTCAAGGCTTTGCAAGGTTAAAGTACGGCCCCAAAAATCAGGGTACTGCTAGCCATGGTAAATGACAATGCGGAGGCACATGCATCTATTAATAACCCGCTCCTCGATGCGCTTTTCAACGCGGGCGAAAAGACGCTGTTGAAAAACACCATAAATGAGCTTGCCCAGGCGCACTTGGACTTTTCGATTCTAGTTCCGCCAGCGTCGGTACTCCGCCATTGCACGGATTTTGCCGGGCAGCGGCTCGCGGAACTTTGTCACACAAACGAGGAGTTTGTGCGTAGCCATATTATCCGGACTGCGGCGGCGTCGCCGTCACCCACAGCATTGCAATCGAAGCAGTCTCTGCTCATATACACCACGTTGAACCGGAGGCAGATTCTCCTTAAGAACAAGGCCGTGTTCACCGGAAAAGGGTTCAAGCATAGTCTCAGACTTGACGTCCTGTCGGTGGGCCATTTTGTTCCGTTTCTGGCGCCGTTCCGCCCGGGTTGTACATTCTCCTTGATATACATTGAGGCGTCTTTATACGGTCCTCAACCGGCGACTGGAACTGCGCCAAAAGACGTGATGGCACTCTCGAGGCTGCAGAAACGCCCGCAACTAGGACCATTGCCATTCCCAGGGAGCGGCATACCGGGAAGCGGGCTCGAGGAGTTGCTTCGCAAATACCCGATTCTATCCAAGACCATGCTGCCGAGTTTCTATGCGCTTTTCCACCACAACAACCCTGAGTTCCAGGCTTTCCGCATGCATCGCAGCTTGTCGCTCGCCGATATTAGGCGTCTATTTGAGCAGCTTGTTCAGAAAGCATTGCAAATCGTGCAAGACACCGTTGGTGCCGACACCGCCGATGGAGACCGCGCGTACGAGTTGCTCCAGTCGCTCTCGACGCAAGGTACCGGTATAGACATGAACAGAATGATCCACGAGTATGTCGAACTCAACATGTACGAGCATGTATGGCTGCTGCTCGTGTACCAATACCGGGACGTGGCACCAGGCGAGCGAATCGATGATATGGACGCACCACGGACCGTGCTCACACACAGACTCTACGACGACCTCGCATGTCTTTCGTTGAACCAGTTGGATATTCCAGTTGATGCTCCCTGGGACCTCAACGTGCTCCACCGCCGCGTTGCCGAAGCCATCGGCATATTTACCACCCTTTCGGGGCCCAACGTCACTAGCCAGCGTCTGAAAATTGCGGTAATCAAGGAAACCGTGCTCCGGTTGACTGCAGACCGCTCAGGCACATTGACGGGGCCCGTGATTGATGCAGACACTCTCATTGGGCTCTTGATTATGGTGGTGGTGCACTCTAAAGTGCCAAAACTTGAGTGCCACTTGTTCTACATCCGCCACCTTGGCGCCTCATTGCTCAATGCTGGTGGTAGTGCGTACGGCGACCAGGACAGCGACTTGGGCCTTATGAGCTACATCCTCAGTAACATCGACGCCGTGATTTTCCACCTTAACGACCCGGGAGACGATCCCGCCACATGTCACCTTGCGGAAATGAGCCGTGCATCGGCAAAGAACTACCTGTTTTGGTATGCTATCCAGAAACAGGATGTGGGTGCCGTGGAGGCGTTTTTGGATGCCGTACACAGGGAGTATGGCGGTAAAGAACTCCCTAAACAACATGTCTTGCGCAGCAGAAACATCAACGGAGAGAGCTGCTTCTACCTAGCCATCAAGACTCGGAACCACCATATATTCACCATGCTTATGCGCCGGACCGAGGAGTGGATTCTCATCGAGGACATTCTCTTTGATAAAAATACAACCACCAACCAGAACTTACTCATGGCCGCGCTCCAGGAAGAGGTGCCGGAGATCGTGCATGAGTTGATCGATGTTCTCCTTGATAGCACAACCCGCGAGGAACAGATGTTGTACTTGAATGCCCAAGACGTAAACGGCAGGTCCGTAGGCCATTACTTGTCACATGACCTTTCCGCTTTGGTCAGGTTGGGCGATCTCATAGATTGGGAAACCAAGGATGCCAGTTCTCATACCCCATTGTTCAGTTTCTGCAGGTGCTACGACCATCACCAATACGAGCAGTTGGTGGAGAACGCGTTTCGGTTTGTCGTGCAAAAAACCCCGGTGGGGCTCATATCGTACGATGCTCACACCGATAAGGCCGGTAACACTTTGTTACACGCGCTCGCCCGGTGCATTCCCGAGTCTGGATTGCTTTCAGAGCCACGTGCTTTGATAAACGTAAACCAGATGAACAATAAGGGTGTCACACCGGCGGCTTTGTATGTGCGGTACAACAGACTTGCCAATCTTGAGAGCTTGTTTCAGGATCCGCGGCTTGTTTTCGATATCGAAGAGCCAAAGTACTGCTACAATATCATGGACTACTATTCATTCTCGGCGAGTAAAAGTTTGACTGGGCCGAACGAAGAGTTCTCTCTGATCGAACACTGTGTCGCACTGAAGTACTTTGATGTGTACTTCCCGACCAACAACACGATTCCGATTGGCTTTGTTAACGCGAAGTACGACGGGGAAAAAAGCGATTGGAGCATCAACATTTTCCATTGCCGTCTGAATTCCCAGAAGATGGTTGTGTCGAAATACATCCCGCTAGACAAAATACGGCAGTTTTACAAACTCGCGCGGCTTGCGTCGCCAATGAACTTTTTACCGCCCGAGGACGTATTCTGGAGAAACTACCTCCGAGGAAAGATCGCCGTTCCAATCTGCGCAAAGTATGAGAGCAATCGGATGTTGGAGCATTTGGCCATGTTATTTGCACTTTCAAACTTTCTTCGTCCGGACCTAAAGAAGCTGTTCGTGAGACTCTTCTCTACATGCTGTAAAGAAGACTCGGCGCTGGGACTAGACCTTCTCAAAGAGATCTCCATAAAAAGGGAGTGTGCACGCAACAACGCTGGCGAAGTGATGCTATCTGAGTCTCATATTCAAGAAATCATTTACTTTGTCCAATTCTCTATTGCGGATCTTAGGAAGTACTCAGCAGTTCTCGGCAGACTCAATCGACGTTCGGCGTTGGCATCCGTCCGACAGAATGATATCCGCAACGTCATCGATAGGTTTTTCCGCAATATCAGCGGTTTGGGCAAATACGGTATTGATGAACCCGCCGAGTTTCGGCGACTCGACGCCCCATACTTGGAACTCCAAAGATATGCGGGCTGGCTCGAGCTGTGCACCGAGGAACTCATCGAAAAATGCAACTCCGTGCTCAATAAAACCCGCATATGGCACGAGATATACTTCAAGATCGAGGAGCTAAACATGGATCTTCACAAGTTTGAAGACTTGGTTCTTCCTTTCAAAAATCAGAAAACACTGGCCGGCCCCGATTCTCCCAGAAGTACTCTGCATGGAGACGGAGATGAAAGAAGCATGCAATCAGTCGGGGAACTCCCCATGGACGACGACCAAGAAGAAACTTATTTGTTTAGCTTTGGTTTGATTGATAGCAAGAAGTCTCGTTATCGCAAACTCGTACTTGCAAAGTCGGAGGAGGTCAAACGACTCATGGATCTCAACGTGGAAATCAAGCTTGCTCATGAGGCATTGGCTGCCGAAATTTCGCAATTCTTGGAGTACCGGGAAGGGGCTTTAAAATTCGGTGTGAGGCAATTCACAAGAAGATCACTAGTTCTGTTAAGAAACCGCCAATACGAGCTCTCCAAGCTTCTCAACATCTCCCAAAATGCGTGAACCAAAGTTCAAAGAGAGCTTCAAGACTATTAATTTGCCTGGAATAAATCCTGAAAGTAAAGATACAAATAGCCTCAGATAACTCGGACCCTGTGGCCGTGGAGTAAAACATGCTCAAATTAATATCCGACTGAGTGAGAAATTTAGATGATACAAGCGCTGAAAATCAAATCCCATGGCTTTGCGTCAGCGCTTCACTCATATCTGCAAACTAAAATGATCATCCCCCATCCTTGAAAAAGAAAACAAAAAACAACTAGTTGTATCGTGTTTGATGAGAAGTGAAGGCAATGAAAGTCTACCTTTTAAGTGAGTATTCGGTCTACTAAAGTTGAGCTTATGCACCACCAACACACATATAAAACAGACTTCCCTTCTAGGGTTCGCATTACCATCTCCATTATCTGTTACATTTGAGAAATCAGTATTTTAAAATATGAAACCGATGATACCATATCATGATGATTAATCCCTACATTCAAATTTGAAAAACTTTTAAGCTTACATGGGATTGTGCAAGCTGATGCAGGTGCAGCTTCGAGCTGTCTTTGCATGCTTAGATTACGCAAAATCCTCAAATCATCGACTACATAAAACATATCTCCTCGCCAAATAGCCCTTATTCTTGAGAAATACGAAAAAGCAACAACGAACAAGCAGAAACTATTCATCGGCGACAGCCCTGTGTTTTGCAAGATTTGCCAGAAATACTCTCGGAATATTCTAGAACATCCGTGCACCTTCACGATTCGTGGGGACTGGTGCGCGCCACGCTCGGAAATCCAACTTTTATTAACCACCGAGAACCTTTAGGGGTCTACCCCTGCATCGAATTACACGAGTTTTAATTTAGCACACACTCAGAATGACAATCTCAAAACAAGAATTGGCCTTGGCTATTATTGAATTCTTGGCGGCCAGCGTTGCCGACAAGACAGTGAGCGAAGAATTTGCAGAGTCTATCGATGTTGCCGTGGACTGCATCACTGATGCCTTTTCTGTTGACAAAAACGACACTGAGAACGTGCGTGTGAAGCTTGGCGGCATGGGCTTGCTTGAAGCAGTTAATGGTGCTGAAGGCACAACAACAAGTACAAAGACCCCTGTGGGCAGCGAGGAACTAACCGCCGAAGTCAGAGCGCAAGCCGACGCTTTGAAAGCCGAGGGCAACAAGGCAATGGCAGCCAAGGACTTTGCCCTTGCTATTTCCAAGTACACGGATGCCGTTAATTTGGACAAGACTAATGTTGTGTACTTGTCGAACCGTGCTGCGGCATATTCTTCTTCCCTTCAGCACGACAAGGCGGTTGCTGACGCGCAAGCAGCAATTGATTTAGACCCCAAGTTCTCAAAGGCGTACTCGCGCTTGGGCTTGGCACAGTATGCGTTAGGAAATGCGTCCGAGGCAATGAAAGCGTACGAGAAGGGCATGGCCGTGGAAGGTCAACCGTCTGACGCGATGAAACGTGGCTATGAAACGGCGAAGAAGCGCGTTGAGGAGGAATTGGAGAGCAGCATTGCGCGTGCGCCGGCAGCGGATGCTGGCCAGGAAAGCAGTGGTGCCGGGAGCTCGGGCAGTGGTGCCGCGGGTGCCGCGGGCGCTGGAGGTATGCCTGACTTGGCGTCGATGTTTGGCGGCGGCATGCCAAACCTCTCAGAAATGATGAACAACCCGCAAGTGATGCAGGCCGCGCAGAGCTTAATGTCGAACCCAAATGCGATGGAGGGGTTGATGAACAACCCCATGCTCAGGCAGATGGCGTCCAGCATGGGCGGCGAGGGTGGACTCGAGGGTCTTATGAACAATCCAGCGTTGCAGAATATGGCGCGCCTGTTCATGGGCAACCAGGGCAACCAGGGTAGCGGTGGAGACAGCGGCAACGGCTCCGAGAACTAGGCTTCTTTGACCAGATGTCGCGCGGTCCGTGCCCAGGAAGAACGGATCTGGCTCGAATCAAAAAAAACCAAAAAAAGAGAGAGAGAGAGAGAGAGAGAGAGAGAGAAAGGAAAAAAAAAGAAAAAGAAAACGCCGACCAGTAGGCACCACCAGCACCACTACGGTTTGGTCCTGGTTTAGACACCTTCGTAAAAACTTTACTCGCCCGCAATTTTATGTAAGCACTCTACGAGAAACAACAGACCTAATATACCAAGTCACTGGGTGTAGTAGTTTGCAGGGCCCGCGACCTAGTGCGCGGCACGGCCTGCACACTAGGTGTTTACATAAAACACCCACCTCATGCCGTTAGAACAGGTCATCATCGAGTCACAAGACCACGTCATTTACTTCTGCGCCTCAGGAACTTCTCCACAGGCCAGAAACGAAGAGAAATAACCAGAAATAAAACAAAAAGAAAGATAAAAAAAGAAGAAAGAGCGGAACAAAAGAACGAAAGAAAAGCAAACAAGCAAGCAAACCATCCCGCCGCAGCTTACACGAGATTTGCGGCCGCTAGTTTCCCCTTTGGATTTTGAATCGGGTACCGCCAAGTATCTTGCACCACGCCCCTCGATATAAGAGATTGTCGCTTTGAGGACTGCCCAGCGCCCACGCACGCAACCGACCGGTGTTGCAGGAACCAGCGGATCCGAGAGAACAGACGCACACCTCGGGTTCTCTTCCAAAAATAACATTCACACAAGGATATATACGCGGAACCTGGGAAATTCTGATCCACCGCTGGCCCAGCTGTCGATAGGTGTTGCCGTGCGTGTGCGCCCTTTTACACCCGCAGAGACCCAGCGCCTTGTACTCGAGCCCAGCGAGCCGGTTTTCGCTGGCGCCGGAGGATTCCAGGTCACGCAGCCGGACGAGCCCGAACCACAGACCCGTCGGCATGTGTCCGTAGGGCTCCGGCGCATTGTGCGCGTTGTCGACGACCGGATGCTTGTATTTGACCCGCCAGCGCAAAGTGCGCTTGTTGCGATGCAGCGGCGTGCTTTTCCAAATACGACACGTGGCCGCATCAGGGACTGCCGCTTTGTATTTGATCAGCTCTTTGACGAGCTGGCCACTCAGGAGCACGTGTACACGCGCACGACTAGGCCGCTCCTTGACAGCGTGCTAGATGGTTACAACGCGACAGTGTTTGCATACGGTGCGACGGGCTGCGGCAAGACACACACGATCCTGGGCACTGCGGAGCAGCCTGGGGTGGTGTTCTTGGCCATGGACGAGCTCTATCGCAAGATCGGGCTTCTTTCAGATACGCGGCACGTGCTGGTGCTGGTGCTGTTTCTCGAGATTTACAATGAGACAATCCGCGACCTTCTCGCACCCGAAACACCACCAAAGGCGCTCAACTTGCGGGAGGACTCGGCGCAACGCATCGTTGTCTCAGGGCTTCTGGCACACACCCCAACATGCGTCGACGATGTGATGAAGTTACTAGCGTTGGGTAATCGGCACCGCACGCTGCTGCCCACGGAGGCAAATGCGGCACTGTCGCGCTCACACGCTGTGCTCCAGATAAACGTACTGCTGCGTGCGCGCACGGCGGCTTTGAGCGAGGAGCACATGTTTGCTACGCTCCTGGTGATTGACCTCGCCGGGAGCGAGCGGGCGGCCGCCACGCGCAACCGTGGCCAGACATTGAACGAGGGCGCCAACATCAACAAGCTGCTCCTTGCGCTTGGCAACTGTATCAACGCGTTGTGTGACCCGCGGCGGCACAACCACGTGCCCTACCGCGACCTGAAACTCACGCGGCTCCTCAAGTTTTCATTGGGCGGGAACTGCAAGACAGTGATGATCGTGTGCGTCTCACCTCTGCTGCAGCACTACGACGAGACGTGGAACACGCTTAAGTACGCCGACCGTGCCAAGCAGATCAAGACCAAGGTCGTGCGCAACCGCCACAGTCTCGACCGCCACGTCGGGTCGTATCTCAAGATGATCACTGAGCAGAAGCTCGAAATTGAGGAGTTGCGTGCGCGCGAGGCATCGGTCGTTAAGACTGCTACTGAGCGGCAGGCCGCAGAGCAGGCCGCGTGTCTCAGCGCCATTTTGGATGCGGCCGCCAGTTGGCGTAGTGTCGTTTCCGCACATCATCACGATATATGGCGGAGGTATTTTCTGCTTGCCAAACGCAAGTTCTTGCTTTTGCATCTTCAGGAGTTGCGCCGGGTGGTGGGCCACGTGCAGCAAACGTTGACAGAGACGATTTCTTATGCAGTGCGTCGCTTTGTCGTTCAGGCAGAGCAGCTTCAGAACAAGCTTGGCGAGCAAGTGGTTGGCTTGGAGCGCTTCTATGATACCCGACAGCAAGTTGACGATGCCCTCGCGGTTTCTGTGTCGCATGCGCTTAACCGGTGCATGGAGATGCCGGGATGGGGCCCAGAGTTGACCCGTATTTTCCACGAATTCACCACGCTGCTACATCAACGCATGCAGCGGGATGTACTCACAGAATCTTCAGTGTTGTTTGACTTTTTGGTGGGCGAAATGGGCGATTTTGCGTTCCTTACACAGGTCCTTTGCGACACAATGGATGCCTCGCAACGGTATCGGATGGGCGCGGATGTGCACGCGGACAAAATCGTGGATGAAATTCTTGAGCGGGCTTCCTCCGTGCTTGAGCGCATGAACGACTCGGACTATGACTTGGCACTAGAGAGCGCTGCTGCGCGTTTCATCGATGCCAGACTGGAGGTCGATAAAGACTTACTGTTGCTGTTGGATCAGGGCGCACCAGATGACTATAGCACGCTGCCTGGAGGCTCTCTCCATAAGCGACAACCAACGTCGCCCCTTCGAAACTCGCGTGCAAAGCGCAGCATGAGGGTGACGCTACAGGGTCTTGGTGTAGGATTGAGTGGACCCGAAGCGTTGTCGTCGGGACCCACCCGGATCCGGTTGGATTCCGAAAGCCTTACGGACACCAGCTCGGAAGCACCTGGCAACTCTGTGCTTTTGACTGGCCCTGCATCTAAAAGTGATTTGCCGTCAAGGTCTGCCTCGGACCATGAATTGGCCAACGACTGCGACATCAGCGCGGACGACTCTGCGTTTCTTCAGCGAAGCGACGTCGAGGATTCGCCTATATCAAATCACGTCAATTCATCAATGCTTGACTTTGATGCAATAGACAATGATCTCGCACCCGATTCCCCGCTGGCGAAACGCGGATCAGGTGCACTCGCAGTCTCTAAAGCGAAAACTGACTATATTGGCCACCGACAGTCTCTCGAAACGGAACCCGGTAATATTTTCAAGCCTCTGCTACTCAATAAACAGGCTAGCACTAAGGTTGCCCGTACATGTGAAACAAGCGACTTCATCAAAAGTGATGGTGCTGACGCAATGAGCAATGCCGATGGCCCTGTGGGTCCGGACTAGCCTATGATAATTTACGATGAAACAGAAGCAATTGCTCATTCTTTCTTTTTATCTTTATTTCATTGCATATATTTATCCAATCGACAAATCAACTTTTTTGAATGTTTTTTCTTTCGAAAAAACTGTCTCAGGATAAGGCTATAATTATTGGACATAGCCGGACCCATACGAGTCACCTCCGCCACCGGTGGTGCCGAAGCCTTTCAGAGGTGTTTCATAGTCATGCTTTCTGCCGCTATTTGAGCCGAATGTTTCATTGTTAGTGGTCGTTCTCGTTTCGGAGGAGTGATGATCAATTTTGTCTCTTTCAGAATAGAGGCCTGCGCCAGAACCAGAATTTCTGGTGTTGCGAAATTCACCTTCCACTCTTTCTGTAGGCTCGTATCTTGTTTCATTATCTTTGTAGTGATTTTCCGAACCAATTTCACCCCTGGCTCCGTGGGTATCTTGGGAGTGTGTACGAGAACCAAATTTCAGGTTATTGTTTCCTTCCAAAGATGATTTACGGTCGTGACGCGTGCCCGAATAGTCTGTACGTCCATTTGAAAAATTGTCAAGTGGCCGAGAGTGCAGCATATCTTTATTTCTGTTATGGTCGTCGTTGTTTTTTCCCATATCCCCCTTGATTTTGTCATCTACCTTTCCAAGCTTTGACTTGTGATCTTGCTTATGATGGTTTCCATGGCGATTTTCATTGTGGTTTTCATGGTGGTTTCCATGGTGGTTTTCATTGAGGTTTCCATGGTGGTTTTCATTGAGGTTTTCATGGTTGTGGCCATGATGGTTTCCATGGCGATTTTCATTGTGGTTTCCATGGTGGTTTCCATGGTGGTTTTCATTGAGGTTTTCATGGTCGTGGCCACGATGGTTGCGGGTGCTCTCCGAGCTTTCAATCGTATTGTTCCAAGACATTGGGATTATATATTTATGGAATGCATGTAACTACTTGACAGGGTGACCTGGTATTTATACTCCACGAAAAATCCAACAGATGATCAATCAAAAGTAGCAACCTCGCAATGAAACATAAGCCCTTTTACCGCAATTAGCCACGTGCTGATTTCTATCTCTTTCTTTGCTTGCTCTTTTGTGGACGTAGGGTATATGAATGTACATTTGCGTAATTTCAATCATCCCAGACGCAACACGCCATTATATACAAGACAAGATATTAATTTCAGGAACCAGATCCATTGTTTATGCAGGTACATTCCCGAAGTCACAAACCTTCCAGTATGGCCAGTCTGGCGAAGTTGCGCACTTCGGCTAATGTTCTGGATACATGGAAGGACTTCCAAGAGGCAGTCCCACACATGAGGGTCTTGGGCTCAGAGAGCGCGCATGGATGTTCGGCAAGACACATTATGATACATCACAGAGAAACAGTTTTGCAAACTACGCCTGTGGAAAATGTCGTGTATATATTGATTGTTCAAATGCAAATTTAGCGTGTTATCTATTAGGCAAGAAGTCAAATCAAGGAGCAGTTTTAACAATCACTGCGCAGTCTGTTACATAATCACGCAATCTTTTTCCTGAGCCTCGCTGTCTGTGGAAGTAGGTTGAAATTTTCTTGCCTTCTTTAATTTCTTGGTGATGGCAGCCACATTTTTGGGATCTTGCACCCTAGTAAGAGCCTTTTGTTGACCGTTTTCGGCGGCCTTGATGTACCATACTTGGGCCTCAGCGACATTCTTTTCACAACCAATACCCTTATCTAGAAAATTGGCCAACACAAACTGGGCCTTCCCGTGGCCACAGGACGCGGCTCTTCTTGCCCACTCGAATGCCTCGTGCTCGTTTTTAGGGAAGTGGGGTTCGGCACCAACCATGTACCATGCACACATAGCAAGCATCGAGTGCGCATGACCACCCAACGCGGCTTTGGTGTAGTAGTGGATGGATAAGCTTGGGTCCGCAGACACTATATTTCCAACCTCGTAGTGGTGTCCCAAGATGGCAGAGGCCTCGACGTGTCCGAGAGCGGCAGCTTGTGAAAACAATTCCAACGCGTACTTCTCGTCTTTAATCAAGATGTCTGAGTAGCCTGTTTGGTAGAGTTTACCGAGCTCGTAGGGTGCCGCTGATGTCAATTCGGTGGCGACGCCCAGGGCGCGCTCAAGCCACTTGATGCCCAACTTTTTGTTCACGGGGCTATCGCTGATACCCATGCGGGCGTGGAAATAATAGATACCGAGCTTGTACATAGCCGCTGGGTGATTCTTTGACGCGGCCAGCTTTAAGAAGTCGAGGCCCTTTCGGGCATCACGGCCAGTACCCATGCCTTCCTCGTAGCAGTGGGCAGTGCGAAACGCACACTCGACATGGCCGCGTTTGGCTGCCGAGAGGAAAAGACTGAATGCTTCCTTATTGTCAACCTTACCAAACGCACCAGAGCTGTACGCGTCTCCGAGGAAGTATTGGGCTTCGACGTAGCCTTTGTCCGAAAGCCTTTTGAGATAGTAGAACGCCTCTTTGAGTAAGGAGGCGCGCAAGTCTGGGTCCAGCAGTGTGACGTTGTGGTCGAGCGAAAGCAACAGCGCGGAGCGCAAATGCAGACGGGTGTCCGCGGACGGAGTTGCTGGAGCCGTAGCAGCTGAGATGCGCAGGGCATCGCTGGAGGAAGCGGGAGTGGATGTGGGATCGAGCAAGAGCGCGGTTTGAAGCATGTACTGGGCATACTGGAACAAGACAGCGGGATCGTTCAGCTTTTTAGCGTTCTTGCGGTACATCTCGATGGTCTTCATGCGGGGCATCAAGTGGGCGCTATTTGCGCCCAAGTGCTGCTGGATCAAGTTTTGATTAAAGTCCAAGACAGGGCCGGCATCTGCACGGTCAAGGTACATCGACAGTGTCAGGGAAAACAGGCGGCTGTGCCCGTTGTGGAGCGGCAGCGGGCCGTACAGCGTCAGGCCGACGGACGAGCTGTGGCTGCCGGAGGCCTGGTGGGAGTGGCCGCGCAAGTCTGTTTGAGGGCTGCTGTGCGTGGACACCAGCGGCTCGCCATCCACCAGCAGCATCTTCAGGCGCGATAGGTGCGGTGTGATATCGGGAATGTCGCCTGTTGAGAGGCTCTCGTTAGACGCCAAAGCGCCCAAGTTGAAGCGCGGACTGGCCATCATTGACGCGGGCACGGTTGCCCGATTAAGCTGCAGCACTTCCTCTAGTGGTGCAATCTCAGCGTCGGGCTTATTGTGCTGGTTAAGCTCTGCCGGGGGACAGGTTGCCATTTTCAGTCTGTACGGATGCACGGACATATCTTTTAGGAAGAAAGGGACCGGAACAAGGCGAAAGAGGGGGAGTGAGAGAAAAAAAGGAGGAGTTAATAGGAGGAGGGTAAGAGCAGAGAGCAGGGAGAGAATGTGCGAGAAAAAAAAAAGTGAACGGTGGATTATACCAAAAGTAGGCAAGCAGGCAAGCAAAGAAGCAAGCCGGGCAGAGGCTGTAAGACTCGGCCTTGATAGGCGGGTAGTTGCGGGACACTTAAAACGGGGCTGCCAGGATATGGGGCAGCAGGGTGTATGCTTTTATGAGGCTGCTGCCAAATAAAAAAAGAGAGCTTGGGGTCGGGGAGGGGATATCAAAGCCCTGCGAGTGAAGGCGGGAGGGTATAGGAGAAGTGGGGGATTTGTGTCTTTTCTTTTTTCTTTTTTTTTTCTTTTATCTTTTACCTTTTATCTTTTATCTTCCTTTCTTTTCTTGTTTGTTTGTTTCTTCAGCGTGGTCCGATTTTATGGATGCTGGCGGATCCGGCGCTGGGATTTCAACGATGGGTAGTGGGATCAGACGAGGCTGTTGAGGCACCAGAGAAATGGATGGATGGCCGGGGGGGGTTTTATTCTTATTTTTCTTCCAGAGGCAAGGCAGGATCTTCACAGGCAAGAAAGCAGCACAACGGAAAAAAAAAACAAAAAACAAAAATAAAAGCAGTCAGAGAAACGAAGAAAAACACCTGGAGCAACTTTCGTGTGGGAGAAGTGTGTGGGAAGTCTATGGGGCTTGGTTTCTTTTTCAGGCAGTGCTGTGCGTTGGCCGGGTGTGCCTTTTCGGTCCTGTTTTCGCTCAGCCTGTGCAAGAAAAAAAAAACTCTATGGCAGAAAAAGTGAGGCAGGTGTATGGGTTTTCAGTATTTAAGGCGCGTGGTAGGCCCGGCGCTGACGAGACGCGGTGACGTCGATGCGCAGCGTTTCGGCATAGTGGGGGGGGAGGGGGGGAAGCCCCCTGGCGTACGCGAGGCTAAACGAGCACGCCAGCCATAAGCGGCGGACCTGTTCCCGCAGATGAACTGGCGGATGCCGCATCATGTGCTTTTCTGTTTTTGTTACATGTTTTTTTTTTTTGAGGGTTCTTTTTATCTTGGCGGGCTCTTTTTTGTTTATCTTTCCCGTGTTTATTTTTCCCGGTTTCCTTTTCTGGGGTTGTTACTTTTGTTTTTCGCACGTGCCGATTCTTCGCACTGCTGAAAAGTCTGTCTACTCTCCCCTCCTCCAATGAACACTCTGTTCGCGGTACCGGGAGAAAAGGGTTGTGGCCTGCCAGGCGCTGTATAGTCGCGCAACTGAAAATGGCTACACTACTACTTTGTCCGAGTGTGGGATGGAGAGAAAGGGAAAATGAGAAATATAGACCGATCAAAATGGGGAAAGACAAATATAGAGATGGACAGACAGATGGGTGAGAGGGGGCGGAATAGGAGGTGCTGACAGCTGCAACCCTGCGGCAGACGCAACAATGGTCGATGCAGCCTGCCACCATTTTCGAAGGCAAGATTTGCAGGAACCGACTTTCAGGGACCTGGTGCCCGGTGCCCGCGGGCCCGTCTCGTATCTTATCCATCCGTTCATGCCTGAAACTAGGCGCGGTGCCGCGGTGCAGGTCTGCGGCTCAAGCGACAATAAGCCTCTGTGTTATCGGGGGCCCCAGCCATACTAGTCCATGGCCATTTTTTTTTTCTTTTCTTACGCCTTGCCTACTCGCACCCGTGGGGTGACATGTCGCATACATGTGGATAACACAGTTTGCCGGTCGTCTGTTTTTCTTTTTTTCTTTTTTTCTTTTTTTCTTCCTTTTTTTTCTATTTTCTTGTTGAGAGGTGGCGGGATGCTGATGCTGAGGCTGAGGCTTTGTATGGTGCCATTTACAAGTTCACGTGTGTGTTTATTTATGGTTTTCTTTTTTGGGAGACGTGTTTTGCGTACCGTCCGGTTAGGCGACCGGCACCAACAACATAAGGTCTTGTCTCGCAATCCTGAATATACTTGGATGGGTCAAGCAAAGTGTGTTGGGTACGTGCGTGCACTGTGTCCATAATGGCCCGTCGATGTTGGGTGTGACTACGATGACACAAGCACCCCCCCCCAAGTATGGCGATGGTCTGTTGCTGCGATAAAAATAGATTTCATATATATATATATATATATATATCCTAGCTACGTCATGTGCTAGCCGCACCAGTTCCCCGGAATCGGAAACCCACCCTATTGTCGCTGAATGTAATTGCCCAAGACCGTCACAGACAGTTTTCATGTTTTCATGTTTTCATCTTATTTTTATTTTTATTTTTATTTTTGCTTCTTGTCTTGTGAATTTAATTTGTATTGTGGCACCTGCTATCCGCGTTGACGTCATGGATGCGCCATACAGAATCCATGCGTTTGGATAGTCCTTTATTGGTGCTGGTCTTGCAACGATGTGCACTCGTAAGGCCCGCTTGCCCCGCCAAAAATCACACAAGCAGACATGCGCCCAGAGACGCCCTCCGTTGCGGCCCATCTCGGTCCTGGACCTCATCCAGGAAGCCACGAAGAGTGGGGTTCCGTAGACTGCGCGTCTAGGATGCCATTCAGTGTTCTGTAGACATACCCACGGAAACCCTAAATGACACAACACGCCTCTCTCTCTCTCTGACTTGACACACACCTATTCAGACGCCCAAGAATGCAACAAACACAGCCAAGACGGCAGCAAGCGCAAAACCCACGAGCTTGAAGCCTGTATTCGAGCCTTCGCCCCGGGAGCCGGCCTGGCCCAAAAGCCTTGCGCGGTCCTCCGGGTCTAAGTCGGCGGTATCGAGCAGCACGGGCTTTGAGTGTCGCGCATCAGTGACTCTGGCGCTCTGGAGCATGCGTTCCTTCTCGCGGGCCTCAATGTGCGCCTTGTTTCCGGCGTTGATTTCCGGAAAGATCGCAACGAATCGCGGGTTTTCTGCGCTGTTCCAGCGGTGACTTTCGGCAGCAAGCGCGCGCTTGACTGTGTCGGTGGTGCTGATTGAACCTGTGGTGTGCTCATCACCGGTCATGAAGCTTAAGAGCCCGGTTAAGATCGTCAGCACGCTCCACGCCGGATTCCACGTGTCCGGGTGGTAGTCGCTCATGCTCAAGCAAAGCCGCGTGTTGCACGCAAAGCGGCCGTTGGGCGTCACCATCGAGATCGATGGCGGTTTAAACGGGTAGTCTGCGGGGAACCGGAGCAACCCGTGGTACTGTCCGTTTTCGTACGGCGTTCCGGGCGGGCCGGTGATCACATAGTGCCATTCCAAAATGTTCTCATCGTTTGGCTTCGCCGTGATGTATGGTATTACATTGGTCTGGATCGTCTTATACTCCTTGGTTAATCTTCTCTGTGCTTGTCTGGAGACCATGGCGGGTGTTTAGTTGTTTAGTTGTTTAGTTGGTTGGTTAGTTAGTTAGCTAGTTGGTTGGTTGGTGCTGATGGATGGCGCGCGGCGGCAAATAGCAATTCGTGTATTCGTGTAAAAAAACAAAAATAAAAAAGGATGGTGGAAGAAAAGGTCAGCAATAGTGTACGAGTGAGTGTCTTGCAAATCCAGCCTGTTGCGTGTCGCTTTCTTATTCTCAGACGTGCTCTTTGGGTTCGCCCCGCGCCGTCGCGAATTACCTTCTCTAGCTTGGGTATCGCGCATGTCGTGCGCAAACCGGATTGAGGTCGTGCGCAAACCGTGCACTGAGAGTCGTTGAATCTTTTTTTTTTGTCGCGGTATTTTTTTGGTATTTGGCTGGACCCGGCGTCCGCGTGACCATCCCACATTTTGAGTCGCGGGATTCGTTCGAGGATGCGTGTATTTTATATATTATGATTGTGCATACAATGTATTTGCGGCCATATCGATGTTTGCGTGGTGCACCGTAGTCTGTGTGCTCATGTAACCAGATACTATCTAATATATCTGTGTCGGCCAGGTGATGGATTTTTTTTTCCTGGGCAATGAGCTTATAGGATTTATAGACAAATGTGCTATCTTTCTCTTCATAAAAGAAAAGAAAGAATATGTTTGTTAGGTTCGTGGGAAGCGGCTGATTGTATGTTTGAGTGGTCACTAAGATAAATACTGGAACAAAACATACACTAAACAAACAAACAAATGATTCAGAAATTAGAATATATCATGGTGGAACAACTATTTCTGCACCTATTCATGAAATGTATTAATTAAATTACTCGCGGTTTGTAGAAAACATAAATCTTTTACAAAAAAATGAAATATAAAATATATACGAGAGATGAAGGGGTGTACCTTTAGATGGGTATAATTAGCGCACTTTTGATTTATTGAACACCACATGAATTAGAATATCTACAAATTAGATAAAAAAGTTTTATCAGAAAGAAATTATGCTACTGAATTTTAATTCATAAGATGAGCATAAGATAAACATTTTGTGAAGCCTACCAAATAAATCTAATTAAATAATTAAGAAACAGAAAATAGAAAGAGGTAATTGTATGGTATTAGATGAGTTTCGATATTAACACAAATATAAACGAATTTTTTTATTTTTTTACCGAGAGTCGCATTTAACATTTATATTCCTAAAATAAACCATTGCTTTTTTTTAAATATAAAAGAAGCCAATAAACGTATTAATTAAGGATTCAATTATAATTTACCTGGCATTTAAAAATATGGTAGAGTAAAATCTCATGTTAGACATGAGAAATATGAAAAATTATTTAAATCAGTACTATACTATACTTAACCTAATAAAAGTACAAAAAAAAAACAACTTAAAGTTCATTTCATCCAAAGATGTATATTCGAAAACAACAGAAAGAGGCAGCTACGAGTCTATAACTTTTTGAAATCAAAAAATACAGCTGATTTGATTCAGCCTTGAGACAACTGCACATTATACAAAAATCATTTTTAACAATGAATTATGCGTCGTTGTTCTTTTTGCATGTGGATTATTATCCTGTTGCTAACTACCCTAAGTAAGTATTAATCAAAAAAGGTATGGTGATCTTCTTTGGCCACACATCAAAATAATAATAAAGGAAGATTTTGCAATCGGCGTCCGTGTCTTGCAGATCCGAGAATAAAAAATTAGAGAGCATATTTGGGGTCATCCGAATCATGTCCATAATAAAAATATCCTCATTAGTTCAAGTCCTTTTTTATTGAATGTCGCAATCTTTGGCTTTTTCCTTGCAATAATTTTGAAAATAATGGCTCAAGACTAGGCATACAGAGAAGCTTCATCAAAGTTTCTACTCTCTAATCTTTCAAACTGAATTGTATTATAAGATCTGAACTAATTCACTGTGGTGATGCTTTGGATTTAAAAATATGTGAATGCTTTATCCTGGGAGTGGAAGTAATTCAATTTTCAAACACATTCATTTCCTAAATCTCTGACTCAAGAGAACTGAAAATACATTTCAACGTGCCAGTTACTGTAGACATTGAACGTTACACCTAACGTTGGTTATTTCATTGTTACCTTCAGTTCCTTTATAGCATTTTAAGTCTATCCCCCTGTTTGTATGATCCGAATAGGAATTTTTGGACATGCTCAGATAGCAGGTATTTATGGTGATTTATCCAAACCTTGGTGGTGGTTCAGTTGAATCTCAGCTCATGCATTAAATAAATTTAGAGTGTTGTTAAAGAATGGACAAGACTTACTTTTGAAAAAAAGAAATAGTACATTATCGTAAAATAAGAAATCGTCAATGGAACTATCGACGACATGAATGTCAATCACTTCAAACTTAATCGCAATGTCAACTACTTCACCGAAAAATATTTGATTCCCATTTTATAACATTTTGTGGTATAGAAGAGGTTCTATTTATTTTATAGAAAGATGTTTGCTGCTCGTCTACGTGTCATCTATATTGCGTTTTTCTTGAGTTCGGGTCTAGGTTTTAAGATTATTTCGAGAATATATAGAATTTCCTTACTGCAATAAGGTTTGATATAGTCAACAATCCCTAAAATGTGATTTTTAGATACTGTGACATCAATTGGCTCAGATTCAAAACTCTCTTCTTGGGTAAAGTGCATATACAAAGGTGTTTTTTTTTTAAATAGAAGGTACCTTGCGTCGCACGGACTTTGAATACATATAATGTTTTAAATGAATTTTCTTGTCGTTGGAACAGGCAGGGCCCACAAGCGATACAGATGCAAAAATTCTTGACCACGCTTTTATCGAGTACCTGTGAGATACAATCATGAGATTAATGTTTTGGTGATTGAATCAACAAACTCCCATCCCGAGAGATGAACATACCGACACGTAGCAGGGACCAGAATAGTTTTTTTTACTAAACCCAAGCTTATGATCTCTTATTGACTCAGATACAGGAGTAAAGACCATATTACTAATTAATTTCATAGGCTTTTTTCGAGATGTTCGGGTAAGTGAGGTGGATATATTGACGAGGTATTCACATAAGGAGTCATCAATGTATCTTTAATCGTATTTGAAAATTGAAAACTTTAGGAAGTCATAATCTGATTCTTCGTTTATGTCTTTTATCATAATGCGGATTGGAAATTATTCCATATGTTTTGCCGTATCAGTATTTTTACAGAATACTGCCCATACGACTGTCAGCAGACTAAAAAGGGAATTTCAAAAGCCCGGCCGAAATCTAAGGCTCTGGCACAAGATTGAAACTCTAATGTATTCGTTTTTTTCTAGGGCATGGAAGCCACCCCGGACTTTGTCATAAGGGTTGGTGTATATATAACATTTTGCTGGATAGTTTGGTTTGAGTACCCTATCTAAACACCGACCTAATACTGCGCGTAATTTTGGGTATATCTCTTCCCTTACGCAAGGATTGCATCTACTTTTGACGACTTTCATGCAAAGATCTTAATAGGAATTTGTTTTACTCTCAGTCGATAAAAACTTAATAGCACACCCTTCGAAGATTGTAATGTAATGGGTTGGGACTCGAAAGCATTATGAGCCGCGTCCCTATTTTGCTAATACTTGGAATATTCCGAAGTAGACTTTTCTTGCACCTTGCTTTCTTCTTATCAATTCAGGATCTATATTACCACTATGAGACTCTCAATAATCGAACGACATAGTCCATAGCCAAGTCAAATATCGTGGTTTGTACCCCGCGATTTTGTGCACTATAGTTTTATTGGGAGCCTGCAGTTTGGAAATTAAACTGCAAACCAGGTAGTACCGGGGCCAATGCCATACTTAACTTCCCCAATCAAATACATCCATTTTGAAGGCGTTTTATTTTGAATGAAGTCACAAAATGAAAATTGAAATTCACAAGACAAAACAAAACTTGAAAGCAAAGAACAATAGATAGCACATGAAACATGGTCTTGTGTGACTGATGTCAAGCGAGCCGAAAATCAGCTTGCTGGCCCATTTAAACTTCAGATGTGTCAACTGAAAATTTATGATTCAAGCCAATAGTGCTATGCATTGCTGCTAACCCCGGCCGTGTTTTGGTGATCTTTTAGCATTTTGTATCCCTGATTGATCGTTATCTATAGATAATGCGAGCACCCGCGTTTTGTCTCCCAAAGAGGAAGAGCCGGGACTGCAGGACTGTATATGGATTTCCCAAATATTGACGTTTTTTGGAGACCTGGTCAGTTCACAGAATTAAAACTGTACTTTTTTCCAGAGAGAGAGCCGCAGAAAAACGTGGATGGCCTCTCAAGCTTATCTTGCAACGATATTCTTCAAAAGTTTTAACAAAAAATAGGAGTTTGGCCTGTATCTTGATCACTTGACGCCTCTTTTGTATACAGGCGCATACGTTTTTTTGCACCCATCTTGGTCTTGTTGCCCGTCAAAAGGTACCGCCCTAATCTATAGATAATGAGGGTTCTTGAGGGGCAGCATATAAATGGACATCATGAGCTTGGCTTTTCTCCCACCAGCCAAAGTTTTTAAATATATAGTCCTAAACAAGGCTTTTTAAAAAAATAAAAGAGCAGAAATAAGACACGCAAAATCTAACTGATGTCCACGCTCCTCAATCGCTTTTCTCAGAAGACCGACATGGCAGCCACCATTCCGTCGGAGTTGTCCGCGGATATTCTTGATGGCAATTCACGCAAGTCTGTTTCAGAAGATACGTACAATAGGTGCTTGGCAAAAACCTTTGCGTCGGCGTTTGCTACAAACAGCATGTACCGCACGGTCAAGTTTGACCCGCAAGTGCACTTGAAGTTCTATGCGCATGGTCCAGTGGAACAGTACAAGTTCCATCACACACGCAGAATCACTATGGAGGAGTTGGGGCTCACCAACAAAATGCAGATATCTCCCATAGGCGTGTCAGACCCCTTTCCCTTGTTCACGGACGAGGCGGTCGAGATCATGCGGCTAGAAGTATTGCACAGGGAAACGTTTTTAAAGAACGCCCGACTCTCGTACAACTCCACCTCAGGCATTGATTGTGCCATGCGCGGCTACGTAAAGGAGAGAGACACCGTCCACACGCCATTTATTCATGATGCCTGGACTCATCCAAAAACAATGGAGTTGATATCCACTATGGCCGGAGTCGACTTGGAGGTAGTGATGGACTACGAGATAGCCCATGTGAATGTGGGCATAACCGACGAGAAAACTGCTGCAGTGCAGCGGTTGCAACACGAGGCAGAAAGAAGAGAGCTGCATTTTGCAGGCTCGGACCAGGGCTCGGGCGAGGATATCCCTGCGATTGTTGGCTGGCACCACGACTCATACCCATTCGTGTGTGTGCTTATGTTATCCGACACGACTGATATGATCGGGGGTGAAACGTATCTCCGGATGGGTGACGAGACGTTGGCACGTGTGTGCGGTCCGCAAAAAGGCAATGCTGCAGTCTTACAAGGCCGCTTGATTAAGCACTTGGCACCGAAGCCCATTGGCACCGCAGAGCGCATCACCATGGTGACGTCATATCGGGCAAGAGATCCGAAGCTTCACGACGGTTCTGTCTTGGGTACTGTGAAGCCGGAAATTAACTATGGGTCGCGGTACTCTGAGTTTTATCGGCAGTGGGTAATCTATCGGGCAGAGGTGATTAAGGCGAGACTAGACCTGTTGACGGAGTCGCTCAAAATAACACCTTTCGACAAGGCGACCACTATGAACGCGTTGCAGGATATCGAGGCGTACTTGACCAAAACATACACAGAAATGGAGGTTACAGCCCAGGAGTGGCGGGATATTATTAGCAATGAGTAGTTTAGCCATCGGAGGGTCGCACGGAACGAGAATCGCGGGCACGGGTTTGCAAAGAAGTAGGTGTGATTTTGTTTATGAACGAATACATAATGTTATTAACTCAAGAGTTTCTCTCTCCTGTGGCTTTCGCTCTACGACAAGTCGGCTGGAGATCGCACCGATACATAATTGAGGCCGGAGATCGCACTGAGACATAAGTCAGGCTGACAAGCACTCGTACAATATTCCTTGCGGATATGCGACGTGGGTTCCCATTCTTTCATTCTTTCATTCTTTCTCTTATTTTCATTTTTTTTTATCTTGTCGCTAACATTCGCAAGACACTTGGGATAGCTACAGAAGAGTTACCTCACTGACAGCAGAGTTTTGACCAGAAACCTTTCTTCTCCTCCTGGACCACATATTGCTGCTCGTACTGGTTTGCTCTTTGGTTGTTTGCGTAATTTGACTGGGAATTTCTCACCATGGTCTGGCTACCAGCAATATCATTGTTTGCATGTGAGCTCATATGCGAGTTGGGCTGGAGCTCTTGTTTGATTGGAGGCAAAGGTCTGTTGATCAAGTGTTGCAATTTCTGCTGGTGAGACTGCGCAGCAGACAACTGTTGTTGTTGCTGGGTGGACAGGCTGATATTATTGTTCAAGTTGTTATTCGCTGTTGCACCTGCAATGGCATTGGGGCCCTGGGATGAGTGATGGGGTCTGTTTCTGCGCAGCTCGCGGTGGCGTCTTTCACGCTCGTTGGGTGGGTTAGGGTGGCCATACCCATGCAAGTTTGGCTTTTTGTTGATGGAGGCATCCCAGCCCTTGCCTCCGTTGAGGTGCATCCAGTCAAAGTCGCCGTCGCAGCTGAGGCCCAAGTCGTCCAAGACTGACAATAACAACATGCGGTACTCTTCGTAGGCAGGCTCAGTCTCAAAAGGCAAGGAGCGCACGGAGTCCAAGTACTCGGCAAACTGCTTGGGGAAGCCCTCACACAAGAGAGAAGCGGCAGTGGAGCGCTTTTTGTCGCCAATTTTTTCGTACTTCTGCTTGTTTGTGGGGGCCTTCAAGCCCTGCCACGGCAATTGACCACGCAAGAAGTAGAAGAAGACATGGCCCAAGGCCTCCAAGTCGTCTCTGCGCAGCTGTTCTCTGCCCAAATGAGTGTTGATAGACATATAGCGCGCGGTGCCACTCAAGGATTTCTTTTCACGGTAGGGGATGTGCTGCTTAGTGCGTGGGTCTCTATACTGCTTAGCCATGCCGAAGTCGATCAAATGAACCTTGTTCTCCGTGGGAAAGCCTTGGCGACCAATGAGGAAGTTGTCGGGCTTGATGTCACGGTAGATCAAGTCGTGGCGATGCACCTCCTCGATTAAGGTCAACATTTGGATGGCGACCTGGACGACGGTTTTGACGGAGAAGCGGCGGCCGCACCAGTCAAACAAGTCCTCCAAGGAGGGGCCCAACAAGTCGATGACCAAGATCAGGTGCAAGCCTTCCTGGCCAAAGTAGTAGGCGTTGGGGATGCCGTCGCAACCCTGCAAGTGTTTGTACGTGCGGTACTCGTCGCGCAACTGAGGCGCCTCTGTCTTGCGCGGCTCGAACTTGATTGCGACGGCGACGCCGTTGATGATGTTGCTGCCCTCAAAGAGCACGCCGAAGGATCCCTCGCCGATTTTCTTGCCGATCTTGTAGTGCAAGCCGACAACGGAGTTGTTGTTCAGCGACTGCCCGGAGACGTTCATCGTGTGCTGGTTTTGTGTGACGGTGGCGGCGGCTATGGCGGCGGCGTTGGACATCGAACGCTGGCGCTTCTATTGAAAAACAAAGGTGCAGAGCCCGTTTGTGGAAGTAAAAAAAAAAAAAAAACACAA
>JAKTYP010000115.1:0-44400 GCA_030561945.1 Metschnikowia krissii
AACTTTCTACCCTTGGAAATGACCTTAGGAGCCTTACCCTTGTGAGGACCGAAGCCGAAGTGTCTGACAGCTTGTCTAGCGTTTCTTGGGCCTCTGACAAGGACAGTGAACGACAAAAAAAAAAAACAGGAGAAGAGTGAAGGGGGGGGGAGGGGTGGGGGGGGGGGGGGGGGGGGGGGGGGGGGGTCCTCCTGATCTTTGAATGTAGTTAAGTCAGTTTAAAACTTACCAAATTAAATCACTTTACAAGAAGGGCTGAGACGCTCGCACATTACATTTAATCTTCAGCAGTATAGCCTTAAACAAGCATGGAATGTTTTTAGCTAAAGTATGAGGAAGACACGAACGGAAACAAGTTTCTGATCAAATAAGAGCCTTCCGCGATGTGATGCATAATTTAGTATTCGTCATTCTAATTTATCCTTGGCATCTGTCAAGGTCCGCTGTTCAGTTTTTCAATGCGTCTACGTGGATCTCCACATACACATCACATGCGGACCTGAGAAGTTCCCTGTGACTTGGGTCAGCATTCTGAAATATCATATAGTTAGAATACAATTTCCAAAGTCTTAGAAAGAGATCATCTTTCGAATGGCCATTTATAACCAACGAATCACTGACCCAGATGAATATGTTTAAAAATAAATGAGTTGCACGAATTAGCATTATCTTGCACCAAGCATTCTTCTCTGATGGTCACATTCAGATAAATACAGCCACGGTATGTTCTGAGTTCTCTGTACCGCATCTTTTAACATGAATTTACTCGAGAAAGAGAAGTATCGCTCATTTATACAATCACTGTATTATGGGGTATATGGCAAAGGTAACAGTCTCATAGTAGACGGGTGTAGACTCATGTGGAGATTTCATAATGAAAGTAATTTTGAATGACGATGAGCCCCAGTAAAATGCAATTTGAGCTCACAGGTTCTAAAATTTGCCAATTGAAATAGTACGACGTAACAGTGGAAAATAAAATAATACAAATCGAATCCCAGATATTAATTCAGTTTAGACTAACCGTACTCTCTCAAGCTTTGAATTCTGTACTTTTTGGTCTGTTTTGGTCTTGTTTTTGTTTTTCTTCTTCTACTGGTCTTTCTGTTTTCCACTAAAAATCAACGTCATGACCCGTAAAGTCCTGTTGCTCGTCTTTATTGATTACAAGGAACCCAAGGGTCACAGTTGCTGCCCCAAACACGTACCAGAAATGCACGTGAAATCCCTTGAACAACCAGTCGCCAACCATAGCCAACGGAATGGTAAGCGAAAGCCCCACGGTCACGGTCAACGGGCTCGTGAGCAACACAGCCTTGCACCAGCAGAAGTCGCTGATAAATGTGATAAAGGCATTGATGCATAATAGCTTTATTACGTGAGTCGAATGTGGAAGCAGGAATGTCTCCACCCCAGTATAGTGAAGCACCGCCAAGAGAGGCCATACTAGCACGAGGCAGAAAAGACCCACGAAGCCGAAGAAGAGATGCGTGTTGAGCATACGTTCGTGCGTGGTGCCTGGGAGCGAGATTTTGTGCTTTAGAAGGATGGTGTAGATACCGTATATAAGAGCACCAGCAAGCGCCAAAGCATTGCCCCAGAGTACGAGAAACGGGGTCGAATCTGCAGGGAGACCCTCAGAAGCCAGTGAGTCGACTTTTGTCACCACGAGTACACCAGAAAACGAGAGAACGATACCCAAGATCTTGTTACGGTTGATTTTCTCGATGCGGTACAAGTATCCAAAGATGAGCGTGAAGAATGACAGAGTCGACAGTAGGATTGTCTGCAGCGCCACGGATGTATACGAGAGTGATGCGTTTGTAACCAAGTTTGCGGAGAACCATAACACAATGAACTGCAATGAGAGCAAGAGTGTCTCGCATATGCCTACTTCATCCGTACTGCTTTTCGACGACACGTCCAGGCCCACAGTGGCCAAATCGTCGGAGCTGGGGTTATGGGACGCGCCGTATGTATGCAAGGGTTGAACAGCGTTCTCGGTATCTTTGAGAGAATCGTACCTGAAGTTTCGGTAGTCCTGAAAAACGGCACGGGCGAACTTCCGCACGGAGTAGCCATGATGCCCAAGGTATGGCACGAGATAGAAGACAAAACAGCTGGTGTTGATCCACGTGATAAAAAACGGCTTGCGATAAACGTTTGTCTCGAGTAAGTCGTTCACCAAGAAGCTGCTGCCAACCCAAAAAACAATCACCGACGATAGGTTAATCAATCCTAGCACCCATTTCTGCCCAGACAGGAGTTGGTTCTCTGGCGCAAGTAGCGCCCGGAGCAGCAGAAGAAGCGCCGCTCTATAAGCATGTAGCTCTCGAAGCATCACACAGTAGAATTATGATTGGTGGAGAAGAAAGGAAGACGTGTGGACGACAGTTCTGCTTGTACCTTTGGGCATTTCTATAACAATGGGCAGAGCCATCTGGAGATATGGTAGGTCACGTGCGCATGCGAAAGCCGCCGCTGTTATCGGTGCAGGACGCGACGAGCCAATCTGGGCTGTATACAGAGTTGTTGGATGCACGCCAGAACTTAAATGTATTGGGTGTTGTGCGTGCGGCTTTAATCTGGCGATATCGGAATTTTCTTATTCGTAGTGCCTTCTAAACGTGTTGGATGAGACCTTTCTGTTAGTGAAGTGGCTTCTGTTTGGTTTCTCATTTGCGAGTGTGCATAGGAAAACCATCTCAGGTGTTGCGAAGCCAGATCCGTGTCTGCATATAAATGGGCGTTGCATGTCGGGCTGGGCCGTATAGATGTGACATCGGAAATTCATTTATTTAAAATAAAACCAAGAACCTTTGCTAGAATATCTCATATTCATGGGGATGTTTCCAGCGCTTTAAGAAACATGCGCTGAGACTCGCCATTCCATGCACATAGTACAATGTAGATGACATGTTATTATATTGTGTTTTTCTATTACGTATGTACATTGATAGAATTGTCAATCTTCATGTTACATGTGAGATAAATTATGAATGTCATGAATCTCTTTAATTTTCAATGGTATTTTTTTTTTTCATTTAGACATAGCTTCAAATCAAGGAAGGAGTCTTTGGGAGAGTGTATAAAGAATATAAATGTGAAAAAGAAAAAAAAAAAAGAATGGCCAGTTCACCGACAGTAACAGCCGTATAATATAACATCACCAAGAATATAATTGACGTAGTATTTGCTAGAGTTATGGCCTACGTGGGACATGTCAGCCGGACTTAGTCGTCCACAAATATAGATAAGCTATCAGCTTGCTTAAATCTAAATAATTGCATGGACAGATAACATGACTGGCCTTCTCATGGAGGGGGGTTTGGGATCTATTTCGCCTAAGGGTTTACTGTAGCATAGGCACATGACAGATGGGGCTTCATAGGAATTAAGCCGAACACTAGCGATTATTCTCTTGATAAATTCCGAAGCAAGGTTTCATCTGATTCCAAGAGCAACGTAATGCTGTTGCATGAAAACTATTTTTGTTTGCAATAACGATTTATCTGCTGAGAAAGCGTTTTATGCCAAGCACGGTTTCTCACTCGTACAGGATAACTGGGTAATCACCGTATTGGAGGCACTCCATTATATTGAGCTAATTGTGCCTCAGTTGCAATAACACCATGCCTAAAGCTGATGGTGTGTGATTTTTAAATTATAATATACTATTTTTTTCTCATTTTTCCTTATTTGTTTTTTTTTTTTTTTAATTTCCGGCCGAGGTTTCTTGAGACTATTGTTCAATGCAGATGATTAAACATCAGTAAAGGTCCACCAGGAGATACCACGCACTCTGGACGATCGACATAGAAAACAAGCCCATGACGCCACCCAGCACACTTTTAATTACTACCTTGGGGTAAAGCCACCCATGTCTTTACGTATATCTGAATGGGGCGCACAGCACACAGAAACACGATTCCAGCCGTGTGCTCGCCATAACATTACACAGGAACACAATTTTTTTTTCTTTTTGTAACGTTGCACTTTCAAAGAACCAATCAAGTTGTGGATGTAGTGGTGATGGTGGTGAATGTGTGGTTTCCACAAGACGTTACGATGGTTTCAGCTTTGGAGGTGTGTGTTCGGATGCCGTGGAAGGTAATAAGCCAGGGACCTGCACCCAGCGAGCCCTCCATAATTGTTAGGATACAGATGTTTTCTCGGCCATACTTCGAAGCCCGTGTTTACTTGATGAATTGGTCACTTCAAAGGCACGGTATTGAAGATTCATTTTTTTTTTGGGTTTCCTCTGAAAGTATATCGGATAGAACTGATGAAACCACACCCTCTAGGCCAAACACTGCGCATCCTCCTCGATACCGAGCAAATACTCGGAGTCGTATGTAGGTTCTTCCTCCGGTATGCACGGCCCCGCCACGCATGCTTGCCACTGCCAGGCTCACCATGATTCATGGCAGGCAAATGCACAATATGAATTCAAGTGAGAACTCGAGCCAGGTAGTCTTTTTTTTTTTTTTTACTCACTAAAAAGGATTAATAATGAAAGTAACAGAGGCAAGAAAACATACAGGCAGAGAAACCCCCGACGTATCCGTGCACTTTGCTTCCATAAATCGTTCCTGGTGCCCAATTCCCCGCACGTGCAAAGTCCATATATTATGGCAGGTTCTGCAGGTAAGTGCTTCGGTACTCCAGCTTGCGCCTTTCCCTTATTTACATTATGTATGTCACAGATGACATTGATACTCCCATACAACGATCGAAACACACGGGCTTGGGGTTAAGATATACACGCGTATATTTTTGGGTGCTTATTAGGGTATATGCCGCTATAGAAATCACCGCCTTCTCCGTGTTCTCTTCATCGACGTCTTTCTACAGTACTCAGTGCTTACAAACCAATAACTCTATCCTGGCAGTTGGCCATCACATTACTTCACCGAAAAAGGGCACCCATCTCCAAACTCAATACACATGACTGGGCTTGGAATTCGGCAGCCGCAAGCAGAAATTGTCACCGGCACCACCGTTATGATGGAAAATGTCGGCGCCACTTCACATGATGCCGGTGTTAGCATCTCCAATCCCTCAAAAGCTACTGCTTCCGGTGGTGCCGCCCACAGCCCCCCGGGGCTACTCAAGAAAAACTCCGGCGGCATTATTCTACATCCCCAGCCCATGGACGACCCAAACGATCCCTTGAACTGGCCCACGCTACGCAAAGACTTGAGTTTTTTGATCATCGGGCTCCAGACATTTATTGGCGGTGGCCAAACACCAATCCTTGCCGCAGGCTTTTCCGGATTGCTGGAAGAGTTCAACCGCCCTTTGCTGGTGATTTCCTACCTTGTTGGTGCTTTTATGCTTGCGCTTGGGTTCGGGTCGCTTTTGGCGAGTCCGACGGCCATTCTTTACGGAAAACGGCTCGTTTATATCCTCGGCATTCTTGTTTTTCTCGTTGGCGCCATTGTGTGTGCTGCAGCGTCTAGTTTCGGCACACTTATGGCAGGCCGTGTCCTTACCGGGTTTGGCGCCTCGCCCACAGAAAGTTTGGCCTCCGCAAGTCTCAGCGACATGTACTTCCAGCACGAGCGTGCGTACCGTACTGGCTTGTACACGCTCTTGCTTCTTGGGGGAAAGAATATCTTGCCACTTATTTCGTCGCTAATTCTTGAGCACTTGGACCGCCACTGGCTCTTTTGGATTCAACTGATGTTTCTCGGTCTAACACTCGTACTCACGTTCTTGTTCGTGCCCGAGACTTACTGGGACCGCTCCTCGGTGCAAGAAACGCACCGGGCCGTAAGCGCCCCACATCGCCTGGTTGACGATGATACATGTACAAACAGCGCACTGGGAACATCTGCCAGCCTAGAGTTACCGCTTGCGTCATCTGATCTCGCAAATGCTGCCGCAAACCCCGATCCTGACGTCTTACTGCCTGTTGCTGGCAGCGCCAGTATGCCCACAGTCGTGGAACAAAAAGTTGGGGAGACCGCAGCAGCTCCAAAAACCTTTACCCACAGGCTCCATTTGGTGTCGGGCAGACACTCAGCAGACAAGTGGTGGATGGTTGCGCTTCGTCCAATGTTTCTTTATTCTTACCCGGCTATCCTATATGGCTCGCTCGTATATTCGCTTGCTGTCGTGTGGCTCATTGTCATTCTGGAGGTGCTCTCGGAGACATTTCACACGGATGCCTACGGGTACTCCCTACAAACTGTCGGCCTATTCTATATTTCTCCATTCATTGGCGGCATTCTTGGTTCCCTTTCCGCGGGAATTCTAGGCGACAAGATCACTAATGCCATGGTCCGGAGAAATAATGGCGTTTACGAGCCCGAATTCCGCTTAATCATGTTGGTGCCCTCTACGGTTTTCACTTGCATTGGACTCATGGGTTACGGATGGTCATCATATAAAATAGATCCATGGATCGCGCCCGTGATATTTTTTGGTTGTCTTAGTTTTGGCTCGTCGATGGCTTCAACTACTGCCATCACTTTCTCAATAGATTGCTACAAAATGTTTGCTGGAGAAGCTTTGGTATCATTTAATTTTGCGAAAAACATAATCGGATTTGTTTTTTCGGTCTTCAATAACCATGTGTACGAGACTTTGGATGGGAAAAGATTGTTTGTGATATATGGGGGCGCACAATTGCTCGTTAGTCTATTGGGGATTTTTGTTTACATTTTCGGAAAAGTATGGCGGGCATGGACAGACGAAAAAAGATTGCTCAGATGCTTGTACCATAAGGACGAGTTGATGTCCGCGCTGGTGTCCAACGCTGACGTTTCATCTCACGTAAATGCATTCAAATGAATGACACGTGCAAACAAAGTGCTCATGATGGATATAGAGAGAGCTTGCGCTGGACGCAATTACTCAATAGCATGATTTAAATATTAAATATTAAGATTAAGATTGTTACACGTAGTGTAGAAAGAGTCGATATTACTCATGTGTGAGCCCATGGTCTTTCAAAAAATTTCCTCCTGCTTTGAGTTAGTTGTAGACACCAATCAACAGACTCATTATTCGGGTAATGGGCTCAAAACACTCTGACAAGGTCTTATGTTAGTTTATGATACAGTCAAAATTAGGATGGATCTACTCAAGAATAAATAGCAAGTCTTGGCTGTTGAAAGAGCCCCAGAGCCAATACTCTTGAGGCTTAAGACAAGATCTTCATACAAAGACTTTCTTTATAGTTATTTCGAAGCCTCCAGCACAATACTAAAACTATAGTCACATGTAGCATTTATCTCCAAAAAGCAATCCCGGATAATCCTTGACTTTGTATTTGCAAAGAATGGTCTGTAAAGTATATGTTGATTCTCGCTGCAGACAGAATGACCGTCACCATGCAATACGCTGGGAATTTCTGGGTCCACACTTTTCTTCCGGCATTTTAAGTAACGGCTTTTGCAATCACTCTTGCGTTCCTCACTAGAGCCTCAGTTTAGGCCGGAGTTGAAATATTGTAGTTCATACACTATTACCGGGGGTATTGCCAATCGAACATATATATGTTGCGAAGTAGAAACAGACCGTTGGAATATCGACACACGTGTGAATAAAGTATTGTGTGACCTCCCCTCCCTGCTCTCCCCGGTCCTTAGTTCCACGCGACTGGTTGTAGCCATGACAAAAGGAGACATCACCGCACATGATGGTTGTGGGGTTCTAACTACCGAAGATGGGACCCTGTCAGTAAAGCCAGTTAAAAATGCTAGGGTCACGACCTCCAAGCAAGTGCTGGTTTCTTTCCATATAGTGCGCGAGACGATCGTGGAGATGCACAGCGTTCCACGCGTCAGCGTCCACAACGGGCATGCCTAACCTCTCGATCACAATGCCGCTAGCCACGGTGCCCATGACTGCGGCAGCGACCCAGTCGTTCAAGAGCTCTAGCGAGGTCATGAACGCGCCGCAGAAAGAGTTTCCACCACCGGTCACGTCAACGACCATGGCCTGGTCCTGGTGGTACGCCGGGAGCATGATTTCCACGTCATGTGTTTGGACATAACAGCCTAAGGCCCCGCAGCGAAGCACCACCCCGCCGCGGGCCAGGCTACTGGCCAAGAAGCGGCGTGCCAATCCCGCAATTTCTGCCGACGTGGCCGGCGGCACGGCCATGCCGTAGAACGCAGCAGCTTCATCCAAGTTGGGCGAGAACACATCCACCTGCGGAAGCAAGCGATGCAAGAGCGTCAAGTTCTCCGGTACACACACGGCCGGAAACGGCTCGAATACAAAGCGTGGGCGGCCTTTGCCCACGTGGCACCTCTGCCTCTCGTGGATAAACACATCAATCGTTTCGGCACACCGCTCTATCGAGCAGCACAAGTGGAAGCTGCGCAGCGCAAGCAAGCGAGGAACCGCAAGAATATCTGCCGCCACAATACGTTTCTTGGGCGTCCGATACACAAACTTGCGGACACTGTTTTCGTCGTAAATGTTAGTGCCACGGGACGTCAACCGGCCGGGCGTGTCTCTGAAAATGGCGCCGGAGCGCCACGCAGCGATTTCCTGCTCGATCCCGTCGGGGAAATCCGTACCCTTGTCGATGATGCCGCACACCCGCCGGCCCCACTGCCGGCCGGCGGCAATACGCCCGCCTACAATGGCATATAGCCCGCCGCCGCCAGGAATGTTGTATTCCAGCGCACGGCCCCACGACGGCGCGTACTGGTTCTCGTCGATAATGAAAAGCCCAAGCGTCGTGAAAAGCGGCTGCTCTTCAGAATTTTCTTCAGGGGTCTCTTCACAATTTGTCGCAGGTCGCTTCCTCGTCTCATCTGGTAGTGTCATTCTGGTACGTATGGAAAGAGCCGCACGAACAAGGTAGTATATATCTAAATGACCATGGCTATCTTATCGTCTCGTCCATGCGCGCGCGGTGAAAGCGCGACCATTTAAAGTGGCGTAGGGTGGACAGATGTCTGGTGTTGACCGGGTGGGAAACGAAATTGTTAAAAGTATGTGGAATGAAAAAAGAAGAGAAGGAAAGGGCGGATTGAAGGAGAGAAGGAGAATCGAAAGATTGAAAAATTCATGTTTCCATGATACTTCTTTCTCTCCCCCTTCTTTCTCTTCCTCGTCTTTCATTTCATTATTTGACTCTATGCCATAATGGACAGACTCGTCCTCGGTTTTCCGCTCGTGTGAAGTATGTGAGTTTTTGGTACTTTGCACATAACCCAATGCAATCTGAAACACACTTTCAATATAAAGAAAAGACAAGATATATACGTGAATTTTTTTTTCTGTCCGTTTACAGAAGTGGGTCCCAGTACAGAAAGAGGGGAGGTGTTCTTTAATCCCGGGTGATGATAGTGAGCGAGACCAGTGTAGGTCGAGCTCTGACTTTCTTACTAATCTAACCCCATGTCCAAACGTTGTTCAAGGCAATTTTTTAGTTTGCAATTGGCTGTCGTGTGAATGTTTTTGTTTCATGGATCTTTTTTTTTCCCTTAAACTTGCACAGATTCTGTTGCCTTGGTCTTCCTCAATAAAGAATCGTCTCAGATAAGTACTTCGTTCCATTTTTCAATACAGAATCTTGCCGGAAATACCCTGAGCGGGCCCTGTGAAATACCTACCCTGAAACATGGCCCCTTGCATAAATGAAACAAGTTTCGTATAGCTGCAAAAAGGCTATGTCTTCCTTATTGCTCCCCAGTCTTTGAGTTATGCAAGACGTATGAAATATCAGCTCTGACATTTTTGTTGTAAATCCAAAAACTCTCAATGACATATGCATCATAATATATACATGTTGCAGCCTTAGTGCAACTGCCCGCTTGGCCAAGTGGTAAGGCGCCTCACTCGTAATGAGGCGATCGTCGGTTCGATTCCGACAGTGGGCATGCAATCTTTTTTTAAAAAAAGTTGCTACGTCAGGTCAAAAGGTATACATTATACGTGATTGCAACATATATTTTTAGTATTACACAGACGATATAGATATTTCCATTCAAAAAGCCAATAAAACTCATTTCTCACGTCTTTTGAATTAGTGTTTGTGTGACCTTTGTGGTGGTGGAGGAACACCCCCAGCGCCACTTGGGTTTGGTGCATACTTGATATCAATATCCTTCGACTTCGAAAGTTCTTCGTTCATAAAGTCTGCAAGAATGCCGAGATTTCCTGCCGCATGGGACTTCACTTTGCGCCCTCGTTTGGAAATTGGGGGTGCTCCAACTGAGCTCAGCGGCACGCTGGAGGCCATGGGCGAAAAAATAGCAGGCGCAGGCGGGGAAACTGCATTTGTTGTAGAAATGGAGGACATTCTTGAAGCAGCACTCGAGTGCAAACCAGGATCCAGGAGTGGTTGAAGTGGTGATGGATGTCCGATCAGTGGTGGATTTTGGTGCGACTTATCGATTAGGGGAATCTCGTACATGTCCTCGTCTTTTGATGCAGTTGGAGACACCGCTTCCAATATGCCATGAGTGCTTACACCTTCTTGCAAATTGTCGACCTCTACATCTTCGTTTTCCGTCTTACTCACTCGGTTCTGGATTTTCTCGGGTTGATCTAAGAAATCGTCGTCTTCTTCGAGTAAGGAGTCAATTTTTGTGGTAACCGGAAGCTTTGGACTTGAGTCGGTTGTCACCGGCATTTGGATTCTTTCTTCCAGTTCATTTGCCAGGATTCCTATGGTGGCAATGTCTTTCTCTTCCTTGATCCCACCTCGCATTTCAGGATTGTTACCCATTCCTACCTGAGTTTCTGTAGTCGTTAAGTCTTCTTCATGAGAAGTAAAAAATTGATTCTCTTTCATTTTCGGGGAGTCTTCCGGAAGAAACTCTTCGTCTAAATCAAGTTGCCCCTCTTGTATGTCTTCAGGGCAGAGCGTTTGGGACTGGATCACGACAGCACTTTGTTCTCCTGTTATGCTCAGAGACGCAAGATCTTCCTCATTCAAGACATTGTCTGGAAGGCAATCATTGCTGGTTTTATTTTCTGGCTCATTCAACTGCCTTATTTGAACATGTGCTAGCTCATTTTCCTTCGATACATTCTCGGTGATAGTTTTCAATTTTTCTGCACTGGCGAGAACGGTGTTAACTTCTGCTTCGGCATTGCATCCACTTCCACACTTCTCCGTCGTCAAGGAGATTAAAGATACTTCGTTGTTAACAGGGACTCCGCTTTCAGTCACAGTCACAGTCTCCTTCTCAGCCACGACATTGTCTTCGATCTCAGCCTTGTTTTCGGCCTTGACTTCGTTGTGGGCAGCAGTCTCTTTTTCTGTTACAGCCTTGTTTTCGGCTTTGACTTCGTTGTGAGCAGCAGTATCTTTTTCCGTTATAGCCTCGTTATCTGTCACGGTATTGTCTTCGATCAAAACCTCATAGATATCAGCCACTGCCTCTTCATCAATGTCAGCCTTGTGTTCAACCACGGGCTCATTTTCAGCAAGTGTCTCATCTTTAGGAACATTCTCTCCTTTTATAACGTGCGCATCATCAGCAATCTCCTCCTTCGCAATTGAAGCCTCATTAATCGTTACGACCCCGTCTGCTGACCCGTGTTTGGTCAAAGGATCGCTTGGAATTGGTGTATCAAATTCCAACAGCTGGGCGTCGTTGGCCAAATGCTCGTCTCCGGCTGAAATATCTTTTTGAGAACGAGTCTCGGGATGGGTCAAAGGCAGCAGCGTCCATTCCTGCGTGTTTATCTCTAAGTGAGAAATGTTGCTCAATTCCAGTGGGCCCGAGGCCACAGTATTGGTACCGGAGATGCCAGGCTGTAGACGCACGTCTCCATGAGAGACGTGCATAGGTCCGCTAACCGCCTCCGAGAGTATTGGATCTGCGGGCACCAGAACTGCCACAGACTCTGTCTTTGGGGGTGGCGCATACCGCTGCGACGGAATCTTCTGCGACGGTCTTATCAGCGTCACCGGCCCGGGTCCGCGGAAAGCCAGCGCCATCTTAGAAACGCCATCCTCAAAAACAGAGCTGTGTGCTGCAGCTATCGGCGGGTTCATGTCCGATGGCGCCCTGTTGATGCAGCCACCGGCTCCAGCTACGTCGTTGTTGGACAACACGCGCGAGGCCTCTGGGATACGGTGAAGAGGCCCATACCCGACGTCGCAGCCCAAAAGACCTTTACCAGCACCGTCAGCCCATGTGCGTTCCAAGAGCACCGTGACTGGCCGCACGGTGTCAAATTCGTGGTTGTATACGTAGAGAACCACCGGAACACGTGCGTCCAGCCGCGCGTGGCATTGGCGCTCGTAGCAAGTCAGCACGGCGTGCGCCAAGCGCAGCTCGCCGCCACCAGCCAAGAGACCGTGTGCTGCTACTCCTGCCGCTTCGGCTGAGTCACACCCGAGGATATAGTCCGCATACGGCACGAGCTGCGCCCGGAATGCGGGCGAATGTGCGTGAGTCGCCAACACACGCCACACGTGAGTGGCCGTGTCCAAGTGCAGCGGCGCAATTGTGATTCCGAGCGGCGCAAATACGCGTGCATGCAAACACCTGGTAGGATCGCTTCTGGGGCCCGTTTCGGGTAAGTCTGGCGGCGGCGGCGCAAGCGGGAGCCGTACGCGCCGTATGGCGCCGCCCTTAGCGCTCCAGACGTCGAGCGTGAGCGTGGCAGCCGGGGCACATGAGGCACTGGCGAGCTCGCGCGCCAACGAGTCAATGTCCACGACACACGCATCCGAGTCCGCGGGCTGGGTGTTTTCTGGAATCTGAGTGCTCTTTTGGATAGGGATCCGTAGGCCGTCGTTGGTGGCACCAAACGCGTCTTCCGAGCGTGTAAAACGCATGGGCAACTCATGACCGTTGATTCCGATTACATAGTCGAACCAGCTCTCGATTTGCAGCTCGTGAGCCGGCGTATCTGGCGCCACGTGAAGCACGCGAAGAGCGTGGCCACCGGCGTTGATGCTAGCAGCTTGGCCAAAGTATGCAGAGCGCTCGTGCGGCAGGTATTTGTTGCCGATGCCACTATCGAGCCGATCTTTAAAAATCTTAGCAAACGAGAACATATGGCGTTTGTGTGGGGGAAGGAATTGTCGGTTGGGGGATGGAGCACGCGAGCTTGAAGACGGAAAGCGAAGTTGGGAGTGTATATAGTATGTGTGTGCGGAGCTCCTTGTGGGGTTTCGTATTGGGAATTATTGGGAATTATTGAATTTATTGGGAATGATTGGGAATTATTTGCTTTATATGCCGCCTGGAAAAGCAGGTTGTAGCACCTCAAATGCGTGGGTGAATAGTATAGGTATAGGGTCGGTGCGTCTGTCATAATCGGTTTTCTGTCCAGATACAGGAACAATATGAGAGGGCACTGCGTAGACCGAAGACACCGGTACTTCTTGCTAAGGAAGAAAGTATGGATTATGGAGTTTACGTTAGAGGAAGGATATTTAAGGGAGCTGTGACTCTGAAAAAATACGCTTGGTGAAATCTAGTGCACACCTGGATTTTCGAGGTTACTTGTGGGACAAGTATACTGTACGGTATAAAGCAGATATTGATGGATAGAGCATAAACAGGGAATTGGTGCACAAGATATATACGCTAACATACATCAAAATATCCAATCATTGAACCCTCTACTGCTACATTGTGTATTTCCTAGGTAAGCAAGTATTAAAATGCAGCTCTCGGCCCAATATTATCTGCTACATCACTGGTCCCTTTACAGTATTCGCGCATGCGTTGGGAACTAGTAACTAATAAAAATAGTAATTGTCAAGACGCACCAATCTTCCTCTCCCAATCTCGTCCCATGGCGCGTTTCAAGTTTCTCCTTCATTGATGTCCGATGCTTCTGTACTACAACCAATTCAGAGCATTGTGAACAAGACGTTCGGGCTGCGCCTATTTTTATACTGTCATATAAACTGCCCCGTGCGTCATACCATCACTGCATCCTGACCATGGTATTTTGAGCCTTGCATTAGCCGTTAAAAAAAAAGGCTTCGTGGCGAAAAAGCTTCCGCGAGGCTGACCAAATGCTGTTGAATAACATTCTACTAGGGAATCTTGTGAAGATTTTCTAGATTATGTCGGTCTCCATACCCTTTGGCCCTCAGTATAAGACAATCATACAAGACTTCCGCGCATGACATACGTCAAACCCAAATGGTAGATTTGTTCCCGTGAGCAATTTTCTTAAATCTCTGCAAATTACAAATTTTCATATAACTGCAAATTTCTTGGCCAGTAAATAGCCAGATAAGAGGACAAAAAAGACGCTCCTTTCGAGGACTTTCGGATTTCGCCTTATAAATGTATTGAGTCCTTCCACTCGCTCGTCACGAAAATTAGCTCCATGTCTAGCACATATACACAAAATATTCTGATATAACGCATGCAGCCTACTTAAGCAAGAATAGTCGAGCGTTTGTTGTGGTCACTGCATAAATATGCTTGATAGTTATGGTTTTAAGACAAAACATTAAGTGTCTTCATTGAACACAGGTCTGGTTGTGCCTATGTTCGCATAGTGCCATTTGCTCACCGCACCAGTGCAGCCAAGCATCGGTATATAATGCCCGCGTCTCCTTCCCAAACTCGTACCTAAGATTGCACCTTGGGCACGTCCTTCAACAGGCAAAACACCCATACACCCACACCCACAAAGCTATGTCCGTGCCGGTCGTCGTCATAGGGGCCGGAGTCATTGGACTCACAGCGGCGTTAAAACTCAAGCAGCAGATGCCTGAGCTCGACATCGATATTGTCGCCACGTTTCTCCCGGGTGACCACCACGCATCGTATGCATCGCCGTATGCCGGTGCCAACTGGCAGTCATTCGCGACGAACGAAGATCGCCGGCAACAGGAGATCGACATCGAGGCCTACGCCGAATTCGCCGCCTTGACCAGTGATCCGCGCTCCGGGGTTTGGCGAAGAAAAAACGCCCTATACTACACGCAAACGGGACTTGACAGGGAATCCACACACACCGGCGTATTGGCGCCATGGTACGAGAGTTTCTCCAACGGGCGACAGCTTGCCCCTTACGAATTACTCCCGAACACTGTCTATGGACGTGAGTTCGATGGATTTGTCGTCTCCGTGCCCACTTATCTTCCGTATCTCGTGCTGCAGTGCCGCGAGCAAGGTGTCCGCGTTCGTCGCGTCCCGGAAGTCACCAATATCGCCTCAGCCCGCCTTTTGCACAGCTCTGGCCGGCCAGCGCGCTTTGTCATCAATTGCGCCGGGCTCCGTGCCGCCAGCATCTCCGGCGTGCATGACCCCTCCAAAAACTACCCCGTTCGTGGCCAGATCGTGGTTGTCCGCAACACTATTTCCAAGGTCCAAGTCGTGTGTGGGTTCAATCAGCCTCATGAGGAGCTTTACGTGTTTCCCCGCAAGGAAGGCGGTGCCATCATCGGCGGCTGCTTTTACCGAGACACGCATAGCGCCACCGAAGATAAGGCCTTAACAGCACGTATCCTTTCCCGTGCCCTCAAGTATATCCCGGAGCTTATCGACCCCAATGCACACGGAAACCCTGATTATATAGACGTGGTGGCCGTGCACGTAGGGCTCCGCCCGTTCCGTGAGCACGGACCCCGCATTGAGCGTGATGGGACAAACCCCTGGCTTATCCACGGCTACGGCGCTGGCGGCGGCGGATACCAGGGCAGCTACGGTTTTGCTAAGAAAATCGTGGTCATTGTACGTGAGGCCCTTGCCCCGCCAAAACTATAAACCGCAAATCTATTTCCAACCGCATCTCGTTTGTCGCCATTACCGACGCGTTGGCCCGGCCCGCTGCCATGGCTCACACACTCACTTGCACACGGTATTCATGAGAAAGCTGAAAATTTTCTTTCCGTACTTTTTTTGGTGTGCTCGGTCTGTCTTAGAGCTGACAAATTTCTGTGCTGTCGACGGCTGTCCCGGTAACGGCGTGGGTTCGTCCAGATATTTGCGCGTTTTTATTTCAACATTCGCATAACCGTGCTGTTCTGGAAAGGGGCCAGGGTTCATGGGCGACTCGGGTACAGACATTCTTGCAATATTCGTTGTGGGTGCTTATGCTTGCTCTGCATTCATAATTGATGGATCGAAGATACGGCTGGTTGCTGTCTCTCGTATGTGCCGGATACTGGCCTGTCTAAGCTGCATCAGTACATGCAGTCTCATATTATGCTTATATGCCCAGGCTGTCTAATTCTACTCCAACCTGAGTCACCAAATTAACCTGTCTTCTCTTAGATGCCATCAGCAGTATACAGGTGAAGCTAGCGCTCTTTCTACGTATTGGCATCGGTCAGCTGATCCAGCAATGATCCGGTTGTTGACTCCACGAATCGAGGTCACTTTAAATAAAACGTTAATTGTTTTTTTCAAATCTCGACACATTTTTGGCTTTGCACTTGTAATTTACTAACCTTTGATGCTCGGCGTGTTGGCATTGGGGACCGCGGATTGTAAGTCACGGCACCACCAAGTCTATTTTGCTGAGGACCCAAATCTTTACACTTATATAATGATATCCAGAATTCATGAAATGACAGAAGTTTCCTGTAAATTTCTGCCTGTGCTTCTTATTTATTATATGTTCCTTTGTGTTTCTTTTATTTTTGGGGTCATAGATGACGCAAATTTACCGGAACAACTGAGGTATATTTCAGAATACCAATGAGATTCACTTCGAAGAATGTACTGGTGTTTCCTGGATAGACATCTCTCGGCTCATAAGTTGGGGCATACCATTGGCTCCAGAAATAAACCACACCCTTCTTAGAGAGTCGTTCTTAAATAAACATTAAAATCAAATCAATTAACAGCAATCGTTTTTCACTTTGCAAGAAGTCGCTCCAAATCCCACAACACCCATACCAAGCCTGATGTCCTGTATATAGTGTGATATCATATTATGGAAAAAATCTCAACCTCGTGTTGGCAGGCTAACCCTCTAAAAGACAAATCAAATGAGAGCTTCTTCTGTCAACAGCTTCCAGCAGTCTGTAACGAGCAATCTTAGACGCCCTTGGCAAACGTTCAAGGATGGTCAGATCTGGTACGGTATGACCAAGAGAGGGTCCAAAAGACATCCGTTGACCGGAAAACAAGGTAACAAGCATTACTACAAGGGTACAGGCTCTTCTGGTTACGGCAAGCTCAACGCCGCCGGAACTTACATCATTGACTGGAGCAAGGTCAGAACATACGTTGTGCCTGCAGATCTTAACCATTCGGTACTCAAAGCGTTGGTATCGCCCAAGGTGCCCCAAGTTAGACAAACCTTTAAAGGGTTCACTGATGGATTCAAGGACCCACAGTGGGCGTGGCACAACATCAAGGAGTTTATTGAATATGGAGAAAACTATAATGACCGTGATTTGGAGCAAACGCAGTATTTGGAGGAGTATGTCCATCCAGATATTGTTGCTGCTGAGCAGGCGGAGAACACAGTCAGTCACTAGGTTCTCGGATACATGTATATAGATAATGAGAACTTAATGGGTACTCGACACTTCAGTAGATTGGGCTTCGTTTTGTTACACGGAGACCATAACCTTAAGGCCTGTTTCTTTTCACATAACTTTTATATGCTGATGAGACTTGAGTCCCAGGAATTTTCATGGAGACTATTTCGACAGAGGTATTTAGGGAATTGAAAAAGAAAAAGCCATATACGTCTTTTTTTGTCCTTTCCTAATTTTTTCAATACTACTCTACAAATTTTAAGAATTTGGTTAAAAAATACACTTTTTTCTAAAGTTTGATATTTTTGTTGAAATTCATATATTTAACAATTTAGACCCTTGAGCTTGTTGCTGATCAGAATGTAAAATAAAAAATACAAAAAAAACAACCTTTTACATACATGTTTATCTAATTCTTAATGAATGGTCGGCCTTAATTCAAAGTTTTGATGCACTTCAGATAACCCGAAACGGACACGTTATATTCCATGGGCGCGCTCTTCCATTCGCGTCTTGGGGATTCAAAAAGCGCATGGTCATCTTAAGACGTTGCGGCATTCAAACAAAGTTTAAAAACTCGTGACGTGGACAAATATCGTATACTTCAGAATTTGCCCAGGAAGTGAAGATTTAAAATTCTGATTCAGTTAAACTAGTCCCATCTTCAACCAAACACTATGTCTGCCGACACCACCAGTGATGACATAACAATATCCAGTCCCGAGGAAGAGGCGACGATGTCTCTTCCACTTTCTAAGATCAAAAAAATCTTTAAGATGGACCCAGACTATGTGGGTGCGTCGGCTAGTGCAGTATATGCGACAGGCGCTGCAACCGAACTATTCGTGCAATATCTTGTGGAACAGGCATCAATGAACGCTAAAGCGGAAAAAAGGAAAAAGATCCAGTATCGGGACTTGAGCGCGGCGGTGAGTTCCCAAGAGTCGCTCTATTTCTTGAGCGACACTATTCCAAAGACACAGACTGTCGAGAAAGCGTTGAAAGAAAAACGTATTAATGTCTCGGAAGAGGACCGCAAAAAATACGAGTCGCTTTTAAGTGAAAATGGCTCTGTGGCACACGAATATTTGAAACTGCTGACTCTGCCTGCAGTGGAGCCGGAAATACTGAAGCCGATTTTGGACAAGGGTCAATCTACGCTAACTTTTCAAACTATGGCTAATACGAATGTCAAGAAAGCGGGCTTACTGGACCTAATGGCCACAGACAAAGATGTAATCAGTGGAACTGATGCTATGGCAGTCGATGAATAGAGTTACAAGCTGCTTATTTTTGAAGCAGATACGAAGCATCCATGTATTAAAGCAAGGTATGCCACATATGTATCAGGCTCTTGGTTTTGAGTGCGGCTTAATCTATCAAGAATCTGAGGTAGAATCTCGCCTTTCAGTGGGTTTTTATCCGAACCTAGTAATGAAGAGCCAGATTAAAATATATCAAATGGTACCTTCATCTTTTATGTCTGAATGCGGATTAACGCGATCTTTCTCACAATATGTTTGATAATTGCTCTTCAATCATTTAATAGTTCATGCAATCATATATATGGTATTCGCTTATTTTCATACTCCTGAGCACAATTTTGGCTTAGATGATCTCTAATAATTTACGCTCTAGTTATATATATACTCGCATCTTTACATTTTTGTGAAATCGCAGTGCATCCCATGTTACGAACATGCCTGAATACATCGGGGGTTCCCAATGTCTCAAAAAGAAATGATGTAAAGTACTTCAAACGGTCTGTGAGATGACCCATAAATGATTGCGCACATTTCGTCCGAGTTCTTTAGTATTGTCGATTCCAAGGATACAACATGCCCTTACTATCTCATGGGCAATCAAATCAGGCACAGCCTTTTCGTATATCTCGATTCCTCTGATAAACAAGCGAGAGTAGAAATTAGCTGCTGGTGATGTGATATTACTCGAAACCGTCATTTCTCTGTTTGATAGACTTCTTAACTTTGAGAGCCCAGATATTACACGGGATTTTTTTTTCATGAATTCCCACATGTCAAGAAAGCGGCTGGCCATAAACATGTCATGCTTTTGATCCTCTTCAAATATCACCAACATGAGTTCTAAAGAAGGTATGATAAGCTGATCTATCTGTGGTAGACTGTTGTCATAAATTTCCTCACTTAAGCTGGTTGTGCCTGAACTCATAACTAGAAGAAGGGGCCAATACTGGGCGAGAATTGGCATTAAGATTTTATAGTTGGAGCTCATTATTCTATACGCGTGCTTGAGAGTACGCAATATTTGAATGCGTAATTTGGTAGATGGATGGGACAAAAGCTGTAAGCCATAAGTAAATAACTGTTGGACAGAAAAATAAACGTTTTTGGGCACTGGTGATGGCCAAATTTCGGGTGATTCTTGTGATGGCTGCTCATCAGGTACTTCTTCATCTTCGTCATCAGAGTCACCTGCTTGTTCTTCAAATGGAAGTCCAGGTTCTCGATGAAAATACTCTTTTTCTGGATTGTAGTCTTCAAAAGGGTCCACCAATTTATTGGCATCATCAATGAGCAGAAGCATTTCTTCTCTACTCTTCAAACCCCATGGTTTATAAGGGGAAGTATTCAGACCCAGATCGAGCTTCAACTTATCTTCCAATTGGGCACCGTACAATTCGTTGACTTTCAGCACAATTTCTTGGAATACATAAAAGAAATTTTCCACAAGTGAGGAGTAGCCATGGAAAGAATCAATGACAATGAATATTTCACTTAAAATATCCTGGAGCTGATTCAGCAAAAGCAAGTTCGTGCCGCTGATTCGAATGATCATAAGAAGTATACCAGGAAGGGAAGGTGTAAGCCCGCTTGATACCAGTAGATTCATACTAAGTGAATCTATAAGATAGTCTGCGTTATCACTCACTAAATTTTCGAAAGAGCCTTCATAGTGCAGATCGACAATATTTTTCAAGGCAGTCTTAGCATGCAAATGAACTTGACTATCGGGGGTATAAGTGAGAGCTTCCAAAAGCGGATACAAATAATCAATGAGAACGTCGATCTGAAAGTCAGCCTTGCTAAGGCGGCTAGCTAAAATACCAATAGTCTCGAGGGTCACAGAATAGGCACGTTCACAAGCAATGTATTCGTCACTTCTTGTATCAGGATCTGCTTTATTAAGAATAATCTTTGTATCTTCAAGCAAGTTTTGAGCTGTTTGTAAGAGCAAGTAACCTGTCTCTTCGTCAGTTTTGGCAATGTAGTCATTTTCAGGATTTTCATCAAACTCGAGAAATTCGTTAATGTCAAAATCCGTTTGCAGGATCAGACTGTTTGATGAGTTTTTATAGAACGAGTTGGCTAGCCAAAGGGATACCATCCGTTCTGTGAGAGACTTAAACTCATTATCAGGAGTATCAGATTTGGTAACGAGCCAGGCTAGCGTGGATTCTGAACTTGCATGACAGTGGAGACCAAGAAAGGCGGCAAGGCTATCAAGTGCTTTTTCAGACGTTGCGGAGTAAACGCTCAGAAAAAATTGTGCTTTAAGTTCTTGAATGTTTAGATCAAGGTTCAATCTTTTCATAATATTGGCTTTTGGTACTGGAGCAAGAGAGCTCTTTTTTCTATTGATAGTTCCAAGATTTTTGGCGTTAACATATGGTGGGAGCTCGATTTCATCTAGAGAGTTGCTAGAGACTTCCAGTGGGGTTTGACCAGCTAGAAATTGAAGTAATTGCCTTTTACCAATATCAGCCTTTGTTCGGTTACTATCACGGGTGATGTTTTGTGTCAAATGTTCAGATAAAACATCTAATATTGAGATACTAAGTTGATTGAGCTGACCAGGTCCGGAGAGTAAAGCACTATCAAGACCGGCGATAACCATCACATGAACTTTCAATGCTGAGACACATAAACAAATCTTTTCCTCACTAGCAGAACTAAGGATCTGTGGTAATTGGGTAGATACTAGATTGTGTGTCTTCATGTATAATTGCTTGGATAATAAATGCAAATCTGAACGGCCTAACATAAGGTAAACTCCCTCTATTTTTTGCAAAAAGACGTGCTGAACACCTTCCTGTTCAGCTGTCACGACATAGAAAAGAGCGGAAAGCATGTCAAAAGTGCTTGGGATGACTTCACGAAACAATGATTTGAAACAATTTCGCACGATTGCAGAGACGAAAGACAAGATTCCATCGGCCAAACGCTGATTTGACACAACTTTAGTACGAGAGCCTGAGCCAAGGATGATATTTTTCATTAGGATCAAAAGTGATATTTTGAGCTGCTTCGAAGTAGCGTTAAGCCAGGAGCTGGTCCGATGTCTGCCACTGTAATTTGGTAAAGTCACCCGTACCGGAATCTCTGTCAAAACCAATTTTTCTCTATCTTCAAGCAATGCGGAAAGCATCAGTGAGTCATCCAAGGAGTTGGTGTCATCAGATATGGTGATCTCAAGCGATGTGTCGGAAAACACCTTGACTATGAGCGCCTGTAGGATCTGTAAAACGGCAAGCAAACAGTCAGACGACAAGTTTTTAGTCTTTGATTGAAAATTGATTACTTTAGATACAATTCCGGGAAAAACAAATGAGGCTTGCTCCGCAGTCACCCTCGTCGTGAAGATGCCTGCCAAAGCACGTAGAATCAAGATTGCTCGTGCATCAGACCCGGATCCATAAGTATCTAGCACATCCAAAAGAATAGTGGTGGAGTCCCCCAACAAAGAAAGGCGTTTCTGAAGGTCTCGCGGGTGTAAGTAATAGTCTCTGGGCACGCAATTAATGAGGGCCACGAGACACGAGGCCACGGCTGCCACAAATGCCGGAGACTTATCAAAGACTGAGGATGTGCGAGACTGTTGTATGGAATCACCACCAGAAAGAAAGATGCAGAGGGTAAATAGCTGCTCAAGTAAGATTACGTCAATATCATGGCTCCAGGAATGCTCAGTGAGAAAAGCCAAGATCTCCAAGATATACTGCACCACCAGTTCCAGTAGCAGTGGGTGCTTAAGGAGATTTGACAAAGGAAAGAAAATATAGTCCGCGAGCTTTGTAGAAATGATGTATTGATCCGGTGTCATACAGTGTTTTTCATGGTGGGAGACGAGACTCGTTGAGATCTGTCGTAGCGCGTGCACTAAGGCATTTGCATTTTCGAGAGGCGAGTGCAAAGCAAGCTCTGATACTATCAGGCAATGCGGTTTGACTACTTGGAAGATTTCCAGCAGTAATTTCCGTGTTTGATCCGACTCCATGGTGTTTCAGATTACTGGTTGTAACTGTAGGATGATGCGAGTAGAGGTGGTTGATATGCTAGATGAGTAGTGCGACTTGATACTCTAGACGCATGAGACGGTCCCAGCGGAAGACAAACCACTTTATAGCTGAGAAAAGAGTATGTTTCTTTTCATTTTTTTGAAATATTGATAAGTATGCGGTTAATTACGGCTCTCTGTAAAAACACGATCTCACGAGAAATAACAATCTAAAAGAGGGGAAAATACGCTACGCTATTCTACTCTACTTCTTGCGATCTTGGGTGAGGGCGATCGCACCCCATAAAAAAGAGTCCAATACTATACGTGTGTCTTTATTAATGTAGCTGGTTCCCAATCCACAAGAATATATACATGGCCGGCTCCCGAAGTGGGAACAATTCTTGATCTCTCGCACCTTTTGTTTCATCATTCTCTAAGTGTGACCGTGCCACTGGTTTTTGGACAGGTGCCTTATAGTTTATACACATTGGTTTCGTTCCAGCCATTTGCACCCAATAAACCGCGTACTGGGCCCTGCTCATTGGTGGCCAAAGCCTTACCCCCAGCCACAAAGTCGACGTATCCTTCGGGCCCACATACAAGCGCCAACGCTGCATCTGGTTTTTTCTGCTTGGCCGTGACACGAGCCTGGAGCAAGGCATTCTCGTACCACGAGCTAGGCTCGATAGAAGAGGCAGGTATGTTTGTTTTTTTGGTTGTGTCATCATCCAAAAGCGCCATCCGCAACTTGAGCTTCTCTTTCTCGGAGACGGTGGCCAGTGTAAGCGCAGCTTCTCTCCTCATGTCGCTCATATAGTTGGGCTCACGCGGCAGCTTGATGTCTTTAGCCGCGAGTTTCTGTACTTCGTCGTAGTGGCTGGTCCACTTGAGGCGATCCAACTTCTCCAAGAAAAACAAATATCGCAGAAAAGGCGCAAGCTCGGAGGAAGATCTGGCCGAGTAGTGCACGTTGATGAAGCCACGATACGGGTTGCGCGAGAAGAGCACCTGGAGAATTGGCGCGATGCCCGTGCCACCACCGAAGAAGTCAAGCGTGTCGTAGTCTGGCACTCCATGCCCCTTCTGGAGGCTTGTTACATGCAGTTCGGGCTCAACCTTTGAGGGTAAGTCTCTGAAAATCGGTCTTTCGTGAAGTGCATTCAACGGGTGATGGGGAAACTTGAATTCCACGTGCGGGCCACGCAACTCGAGCTCATCACCGACGCTTTTATCAGTGATGAAGCGCGAGACCTCGCCGTCGTCGTACCGCTTAATGTAGAAGGTCATGACCCCGCCTTTATCGCTGTCCTCGCAGTCGTTTTCGACAACACGCAAAAGCGGCTCTTTTTTGCCAGCCCGTGTCAACTCGGACTTCATAAAGTAAAGCGGGAGCGGCGTGTATGAGCGCACCACCAGGATGTCCGGTTGTTTGATCTCCACCGACCATATTCTGTCGCCGTTCCAGATTGACTTGCTGGAATAATGTGTATAGTAGCTGTACTGCCAGTTATTGTACTTGGGGCGCACCTCCACAAGATAATGGTCTTTGTCGACTTGCTGCTTGTGGGTTATGATAAACTTGTGAAATACATTAGGGTCGAGAAGCTCGGTGCTTTCGGCATCGTCATTCGAACCATAGAACCATACCTTCACCACGTACGCGCCCCACAACGCCGCACCAATCACAATGACTTTCGGCAATATCAGGGACCAGCGGTTGATATTCTTCTTCTTTTCCATTTTCACGGAGTGTTTGGTGAAGTCATCCTCATTGGGCAACCCGGGGTATTCGTACGAGAGCCGTTGGTGATTGGCCTTCGGGATGTACGGCTTCATGTCCTTATTCATCAATTTGGCAATCGAAGAGTCCATGCTGGCCGGTGCAGACTTGGAAGATTGAGACTTCACATCGAACAATGCGTTTTGGTTGTCATTGCTACTTTTGGGTGTGAGCTCTTGGTGCTGTTCAGAACCATCGCATTCATCATGCGCACTTGAGTCTGGGTTTTTGGCTGCTTGGAAGCATCTGTGAATAGCCACGAACGTCCTCGGCCGAGGCCCAGCTGTCCTTTGTTTGGCAAGCGCCAAGCTGGCCGATCTGTAGAAAAGCATGTACTCTACTTAGTTAAGTAAACAAGTTTGTACGAAATTATTAGGGCTTCCGATAGCTATGGCTCCAATGGCGTTCGCGGTATGTCAGAATGCACGGGTGTTCTGGGCATGGCAGATTCGCACTCCTGCATAACCGCTGGTCTCAGCTTAATGGAGAAGAAAAAAAATCGTGAAAAATACTCCTCCTCGCTACCCTTCTTTCCATAACCTTTTCCTACAAAAGTATGTCCGCTTTTTCTATAAGCCAGATCAGCGAGGGTGACCTTTTGTGCCGAAACGTACAATCAGCAAAACAGTAGTGAGAGAATCCGGGGGTCTTTACTGGAGAACTGTTCATGGAGCATGGCATGTTGGTTGACAGCCACCCACTATGAATGTTTCAGGAATAAAGACCCCGGGACACCTCCCACTATTTACAATTATTATATTCCCCCTGGCGCTTCCATTTTTGCAACCAGAAGTACCTGACTAATTGGTTGCCGGGGATGTTTGCTACATGAATCCCATACGGGACACTCATGCTGCTCTGATGTTTTGTGTGGTTGTGCCATTTTGTACTAACTTGAGTTTTTAGAAATGACTAGAACATCTGTTTTGGCCGACGCCTTGAATTCGATTAATAACGCTGAAAAAACTGGCAAGAGACAGGTCTTGATCAGACCCTCTTCTAAGGTCATCATTAAATTCTTGCAGGTCATGCAAAAGCACGGTATGTTTCTTTCAATTTCCTTCTTCTAAATGATGTCTGGTTCTCAACGGGCTTTTATCCATATCCTTCAGAAGAGTTTCTTCCTTGGGTCAATGCGAAGTCTCTGGTGTACATAATCACACAGTGCAGAACCCCGAAATGATAACTGGATGGAATGATCGGTGTTCAGTCCCTTTCTGTCTTTTAAATTTTCGGGAGATCAAAGAGGGAATGCTTCTTACACGGTTTTAGGTGCTCTACTCCTCCAGCCGTTTTCTTTCCCTCGACATTTTTTCATCGTCGTTTTGTATGACTGAAGAAAATCTCAAAGGGTGGTTGAACCAAGTCTCCCAAAATGGGATCCCAGATTGTCACTTGTTTTTTGCTGTATACTAACACCATAGGTTACATCGGTGAGTTCGAGTATGTCGATGACCACAGATCTGGAAAGATCGTTGTGCAATTAACCGGTAGATTGAACAAGTGCGGTGTCATCTCGCCTAGATTTAACGTCAAGATTGGTGACATTGAGAGATGGACCGATAACTTGTTGCCCGCAAGACAGTTTGGTTACGTGGTCTTGACTACATCTGCTGGTATTATGGACCACGAAGAGGCCAGAAGAAAGCACGTCTCGGGTAAGATCTTGGGTTTCGTTTACTAAGCGAATGTGGAAAATAAAATTTACTGGATAAACTCCCTTACTATTGTAGTAGCTCGGTATTTTTTGATAGTCTGAGTTCACTCGACCTTATGCACTTTTGCCGTAATTGTTCCAAACGGTGATAGATATGTACTAAAATTACTACGTATCTGTACGCAAAAAATGGTCTTCTTAAGCGAACTCCCTTCTCTGAGACAAAAAAAAAGTGACCGCTTTTCTTTTCTTTCAGACTTGAATCTCCATCAAACCATGTAGGCAAAAAAGACTTGGTCGAAGTACTATCAACTCCGCTACAAACTTCGAAAATATGTATCCTAAACCCTGTGATACGTCTGTGTGCACTCCTTTAGGAACGTGCCATGAACAAACGGTACGGTTCGTTCCTCCAATCTTTATCAAGTATACGTCGAATACATATAATATCTCTACACAAATATCACTCAGTGTCGGCCACCTATTACGAGCACAACTCCCAATAGAATCAGGGGAATTTTCAAATTGACATATCATCGTTCCAACTTCGATTAGCGTCTTCCTAGGAGAATCACCCGAAGCATAGGAGAAATCTCCGTCTGAACCCCAAAAAATTAGCATGAGAGAAGCTGCACGATTTTTAGGGAACATATTTTCGTGGACCGTACGCGCGGGCTGTGCAGCACACTTTGTGAATGAGTATCTCTATGAATTCACTGAGACCAGGGGCGAGCTGATGCTCACTACTCTTCAGGCCAGGCGGGATTTTGTACACGCTTTCAAGATGTACCGCTTGGGCCGTGGGCTTGAAATAGGTGATATTGTCGTTGCTACCAAGCCTCTGGATCCAGACCACAGGATCTGTAAGCGTATCACTGGGATGCCTGGAGATATCATCTTGGTTGACCCGTCAAGCTCGTCGCTGTTGACGAATCTTCCAAACACTGCATTGCAGAAAGACGGCTTCAATAAATTCGTGGAGGTGCCTCAGGGTCACGTGTGGGTCACGGGTGACAACTTGAGCCATTCCTTAGACCTGCGCTCGTACTCATGGCTTCCAATGGGTCTTATTAAGGGAAAGGTGGTGGCGGCCAATTCTATGGATAAGGGTCTATGGGATGACGAGGGAAACTTTTCCTTCTACAATTTTCGCTGGCTTACAAATACTTTTGTGGATGAGCCATAAGTGGCATTGGTGAATTGGCGCGTTGCTCTTTGTTACTCAGGTCATATTTTGTGGAGGAACATATATCCGATGGACAGTTTTTCTATGTTATAGTCACTGTGATACCTTTACTTGAAAGCATCATTTTTAAACACTGACTTCTTCCATGGCCCTGTTGTGTTACATTGACCTTTCACAAAATCATATATATGCTCTCACTTGAAAAGGATGTACTATCAAAAAGTGGATTGGTGTTCCCGGGATATATTCGACTGTGTCCGAAAAAAGGATCTTGTCTTTCAAGCGAAGCAAGTCTGTTTTTGAGAGCTTGTGCTATAAAACCATTTCAAAACAAAATCGCAATATATTCAGTTGAACAAGGCAAGTGGTTTGTATTTTCTTCTATTGCGTTGAATCGAGAAGATGATTCTTCGGCAAATTGTGACATCAGATACTTATTCATCAATTACTCTTTCAAATGGAAAATAAGGATTATAATGCCATACGACTTCGCAAGACACTATATCTTTCTATACCACACATCTATAATAAAATCATTTATGTATTCACTACATATATATGTAATTTTCTTGATTGTTGGTGGTCACGTATATTTTGGTGCAGCCCACGCACAAACATTGAGGGTGTTTGCTAGTTAAGCCGCTCCTTGTTCACGTGCTTTTCCCAAGGATGACAATGCCTTAGAGCTGAAGAATAAGAAAGGTGCAGCTAAAGCCATCGTGTGAAACGTGGTGGTGAAGATCGACGCGCCCAAGTAGTATTTGAAGAAGGTGTACTCGAATGACACGAGCGTGGCCAACAAAGCGGCCTTCCAAGTGGAACCGTGGAAAGAAGCAAAGAGCTTTATTCCAACAAGCTTGGACCACGCACCAATCAAGACAACAAAGAGTGCCACTGCTAAACCGCTGAAGATTGTAGGCACAATTCTGTGCACAGTGGGCGTTTCCGGGGTGAAAATATGATGTATTTCAGGTTGGGCACCCAAACGCAGCGGGGTCGCCGCGGTGAATGACTGTTTAAGTGATTCACTGGGATAAAACTCCACAAAAGAGAAGTTAAGGTTTGTTTCATCTTCCGAAGCATCTGCCGCCACAAAAGAAACATAAATTTGCTTGCTCTTCTTTAATGCAGAGGGGAGCTTATTCACAGAAATATCTGCGGATGCCTGGCCATCCCGAAACAGGGCAAATACAGCGTGATCCAACCCTTGATTATCTGAGAGCAAAAACATACATTGGTGAGGCTGCTGTTTTCCTTGCATTGCCAAAGATATAGACACGACATCTTTGGCGGATTCCAACATGACCCTGTGTGTTTCTTTCGTGTTGGGGTCGATTTCAAAGAGGGGCTCTTGGTTCATAAGGACAGAACCACCGATGACTGTATAGGCCGCAGCTGACGAGATTATCGAAAGCACCAGAAGCGTAAGTGACAGAGAGAACTTCATTTTTCACAGCTTTGTCTACTTTAGCTTGTTTCGTCGGATTCTGAGTTGGTGGTGCGTTGACGGCCCATGCTATTGACGTGGCTCGCACCGCTCTGAGTGCAGGCAGTGCTACCATACCATAAGACCTGACTGGTGCGAGCTGAATACGCTCAAGTATATTAGTTTCAAAGAGCTCGCGTTATAGAGTGTTGATTTGCGAGACTTCTTTAGCCAGATAGTAGTTGAATCAGTTCTCGGCAAATCTGTCTCAAAAGGTGTAGCGAGTATCCAGCGATATTTTTTTCTTGCTCTTTCGGTATCACTATCTGATATCCTTTGTTCGTACAAGCCAGCGAGGTTATATCAAACACACATAAATAGTTAAATCAGACTTTACCGAAGAAGTTTCACACTTTGACTTCATTTTGTGTCTAGCATTGTTCTATCTAATTTATGAGAAGGGCACCGCCGTAAAATTCTCGATTATTTTCGTACTCCTTGACATTTTTAGTCGTGTTACAAAGATCCAAATTACCCATTCATTTGTTCCCGTGGTTAATCTGGGTTACATTCACTTGTATATCGATATATTGATATTTGTTAGAGGAGATACACATGTTGAATTTTGAAAAATTCATTTACGCCAGGTGATTGCCATGCAATACAAACCAACCCTGTACATACAGTCTCATCCATAAACATTTTTCTCATCCTAATATTGAGCTGCAAGCGCTGGCGTGGAAGGTAAGTTTTCTAGACCCTCCAATATAATTGTACCCATTCCTCCCATGAGGTGCCCGATATTATGGCAATGTAGTAACCAGATTCCAGGGTTATCAGACACAAATCTCAAGACAGCATGACCTCCTACAGGAATCAAAACCACATCTAGAAGTGGGGGATTCTTCACATTCACAGTGGAACAATTGGCTGCAATTGCATCATTGAGGGTGGGAAATGGAAAGTTTTCATGAATGCTGTAGCTCACAAGGTAAACGTAATGACCGTGAAGATGTATTGGATGATTGATGTGCTTGTTATTATTGATTATCAAGTCAACAATTTGGCCTATTTTCACCGGAGGATACAAAATGGCATTGTTTTCAGTAGCCTTGAGTCCGTCAAGTTGACTCTCGTACCAAGTATTCAACAACGGCTGCGACGTTTCAAAATCAAGTGGTAACTGTGCCTGGTTCGAAAACATAGTAAATTTCACAATATCAAACATTCGGAGAAAAAAATTATACGTGATGTCTGCTGGCCCAGATGCTCTCAACGTGGCATCTTTCTCCAAAGGTGTAGTTTCATGAGTCCATCCAGATTTGTCTGACCTAGAAAGAAGCTGGCCGTCTAAGTCTTGGTATCTTATCCCATTAGAGAAAGTAGTAAATTCATGATCAAGTGCACTAAAACTAAGAAAAGATTCTTTAGAAAAGCCATAAAAAAGAAGAGCAAGGCCCTCAATGTACTGCGGGGTATGTGACGCTGCAAAGCGAATAACAAATGGTTGTGAAATGTCGTCGTGCTGCAGGGGGTCTGTTTGTACTAAAATTGTGCATCTGGACCCTACCGGTATCAAAAGTGAGTGATATTGTTTAGGCTTCACGAAAACACCATCCACTGCCACAAGAAAGAATGGATGATCATCTATGGAGAGGGCCTTTGTGTCTTGGCCACCGGCGTTTAACACATTGATATATTGCCATCTCAACCCCTTGGTGTAATGTACATGTAATTTGGACCTCGTGGCCTGACATGGACTAGAAAATCCAGGTGCTTTGAGACCCTTGTGGTCAATGGGGACTTCATTGAACAACTGGAGAGATGGGTCTTTCACGCAGCCCATGGAGTCGAAGTTGGGAATTTGCATAAGAAAAGGATTTTTGGACGCCAAGCGCCGGAATTCGCGAGGACGATGGCACAAGACGCGACCTTTGCCATTGACAAGAATACTTTGAATACAAAGTGGGTCGATCCCATGCTGAAACATTCGAAGGAATAAGGTGTCGGTATCAACATGGAAGGAATCATCGGCGACAAGGGTGGCTGGTGACTGTTCAAGTTTAGCTATTAATAGGAGATCGCTGGCGTCTCCCGTTACCAAAGGGTATGGCCTTTGTCGATGAGGCCCAGGTCGGATATAGATAAGCCCAAATAGTCCGTCGGACAGGTATCCTCTGTAATGTGAGTGGTACCAGAAGGAACCGTACTGGTTTTTGAGATGGAATCGGTAAGTGAAAGACGACCCGCTTGCAATAGGATATTGTGTTATTCCAGGCACTCCATCCAGCCAGGGCGTGCCATGTTGAAGCACACCATGAAAGTGAATGGATGCCAGTACCTGAAGATTGTTAAGTACATTCACACAGATCCAATCATTTTCGTCTGCCTCTATAGTAGGCCCTGGCGATATGCCGTTGATCGTTTTAATGGCTTTGTACGTGCCATCCTGAGCGATGTACGACTCACTAAGTGTAAAGTTATAAGTTCTAGTTTCGGTAAGACACTTTGAAACGAGGCTTCCAAGAAGAAAAATATGCAAGAGAAAAAGGCCGCTCATTATTTCGTTGAGTCGGAATAGTTTGCAGCAATTATTTATAGTGACTGCAAAAGATGGCCGCGCTAAGCACAGGTTGTGTGCACCACCAACCCAACCGAGTCCTCGAACGATTGAGATATCCGACCCAGTGATAAGTACAATTTTGTGGCAAACATAAAGAGTCCCAAGCCCGGAAAATTACTTCATATATATATATATATATATATATATTTGTGTATGACCCTAGTAATCTAGTATGGATGTAAGATCAAGAGACCCTATATATACTTGTTATTATTACTTTACGAGATATCTGAGAAATTACCAGACTTGATTTTTTAAAATAGGACCAGATGGGCAGTGGAATAGCGAGCGCTTTAAAATAGGTACGAAGTAGATGTCCATATACATGTTTTCTAATTCGTTCTTCATATCACATTCATATTACATGGGTATTTTTGCGGCAGGCACCATTGCTATCTCAATAAATTTAAAAATCAAAAGTTCGTCGACTTCCTTTTTTATACCTACTCTTTTTGAGTTCTCGTAGTTTGCAATTCATCATATATATTATTATGACACTCAATTGGGGCATTTGGATTTACTTTTGAGATCCAGGCTTTAGGTCACTCCACACATCTTAGTATATGCTCATATCTTCGCATTTAGGATAAGGTCAAAATAACATCACATTGTTTGTTTAATTCTATAAATTACAAGACGAAAGGCATTGTGTTTGGCTAATGTCTTTCACCAGTGCCTTCGTTGGACCGCAGGGCCGCGCACTTGCGCGGCCCTCCGATATGCATCCAACTTTCTAACTTATCTAGCAAAACGAAGGCATCTCTCATTCCTACCTCCAACAAGCAAACATGCAATTTCTTACAGCCAAGACCGTGCTTTCATTAAGGCTCATTGGGCTTACAACCGCTTGTTTTCTCTTGCTCAAAAACCCACTGGCATTGGTTAACGCAAACATCACGGTGCTTTTGGGTCGGGCTATGCATTTGCCTGTCGTGCAGGCATCGCCCAAAAACCCTCTTTTTGGTGTCATGACCATGGCTTTTGCGCTGCTGGTTCTCGGCGACTTGGTGCCGGTGCTAGCCAACAATGTGGCGTACTTTGAGACGCTCGTGCCTGTGCGCTTGTTGTTCTTTTTTGCGCTTGCCTCGTTCTGCATGCTCAGCAATTACGCGGCTGTGGCGAACAACTTGGTGTTTTCTTACCTGTTTATTGAGATCTGGTTGAATTTCCTTGTGTTTAACAACTTGCGCGATGAGAAGTACTACCGGGCTAAGGAATACCTTGAGAAGCACGGCAACGAGTTGCGCGAGATGGCGGATGCGCAGGTCATGCCCATTGCTGATGAAAGGTAGATAGAATACAACATATACTTGCTGGTGATGACTACTTGATGAATGTGTGTGTGTGAGTTTTCAAGGTTGGCCTAGCAGCACTCAGGATCCAGTGACGAGTAAATAGAACCCATGACTCATGACCCAGGAAGCAGTATATAGTAGCAAATGAAGAGGGGCGCGTGTTTGTGATGGATGGATATCCAGAAATCAGGGACACAGTAGTCTGTTGATGTCAAATAACGTGTAATCGGGACATGTCAGACCAGAGGATGGGGGGCATCAAGACGAGAGAAACCCATGAGAGAAAACCCATACAGGAAAAGAGCGTGACAGGACGTAGATATTGTCACTAAGATGCAACAGAAGTCATGCAGATAAAAGAAGGAAACAAAGACAAAGATGAAGAGCTCTATACGTCCTCGAGGAAGTTCCACAATGTCCACTCCAAGCTCTCTCCCACATCTGCGAGGTCGGTGAACTCGAGCAGAATAACGTTGGTACCGTCTTTGTTTGCATCGAGATGAGCCTTGGAACTATAGGTGGCGACACACAAACGCACGACCAAATCGACGAAGATCTCGGTGGTTGTGACTTCGAGCACGGCCTCCAAGTGACGGTGAGAGTCGACACGCTCGAGAACCAAGACAACTTTTGAGACGGGTCGCTGGACAGCCTTGACGAAAGGGTCGGCCACAAGCGTGGGATCGAGATTAGCGTACATGGTCTCGCGGACGGCGTGGACTGACGCATTATTACCGAGGCTCTTGGCGAGCCGCGCGACGAGCGACGCGACAAGGCGGAAGTTGCGCTGGTGGCGCGTGTGGCCAAGCAACGGGCGGAGCAAGAGCGGGTGTGAGTTTGCCTGCTTCCATTTAGTGTGCAGCGTGGGCATCTTGTGGCGCAAGCGCAAGCGATACTGAAAATAGCCGCAGAGCATGAGACGAAGAAACAAAAGTATGCTCTGCGCACGGGCATTGTTCCTACTGGCATGGACGAGCGACGTCTCGGATGCATCTGCGGCGTCGTCCCACACAGCCGCCTCAAACTCAACGATTTGGTCGCCCGCGTCGACGACAACCTTGTCAGCGATGATCGACACGTTGTAGCTTATCAAGTGCTTGGCCTCGCGCACGAGGTGAAAAAACAAGTCGTCTTCGAAAAGGAAATACCTCGCGCGCTCAATGGCGGCGACCAAGTCGGGTGAGCTAGTACCAGCCGCCCCAAATGACGGCGGGGCCAGCTCGCCCGTCACGATGTAATCATCGTCGAACTTAGTCAATACACGCACACGCGTGTAGCGGTTGCGCGGGAGTTGCTCCACAGGTCGCCCCAGCCCACCGGACGACACTGGGCAGAACGCCACGTCGCCGCTCGCCGCGTGCTTGCGGAGCACCGCATGGCCTTTGTCGTGGTACGTCAGACCGCAATCACCATACCCGTACCGCACACCAAGCGCCCGCGCATTATCGCCCGGATCGCGCGTCCGGTAGAGCACCTCGCCATGGGCCAAGACCGTCGCGATTTCTTGCCAATAGCGCTTGTCCGCAGTGACCTGCGAGGCCACCTGTGCGGCCGCGTCCCGGAAAAGCAGCGTCACGTTACGAAGCGCCTGGTACTTCCAGCCCATGCCCACACGTACATGCGGGGCTGTTTGTGGGATTATTTGGGAGGCCGTTTGTGAGGCCGTTTGTGAGGCTGCGGGAATCAGCACGCGATCGGCGCTGAGGGAGCCCAATGGCGCTATCTTCAGGAGGTGCGGCGAGATAGTCAGCTGCGCGAGCCGTGGCTTCTCTGCGGACATGAGGAGCGATACAAAATCGAGGGAGAGCGAAGTTTCGTTGAGTGCCAGTGCGAGGTGCGATAAGAGTTCTGCTTTGTGTTTTTGGAACCGCTCGAGCGCCGTGTCCTCGTCGTCCATGGCTTCCACGGTGCCGGGTGGAGTTCCGGGAGACAACCCATCAAGCGCCGCCACTTGCAGTGGCTGCTGTAACTGCTCGATCTCAGCTGCAATCAGGGCCTCGGAGATGTTGAGGAACGATTCGCGTTCCTGAAGGATCTGTGGGATGAGTTCTGCCACAGAACGCGTGTCTTCGTCCTGCAAATACTGGTCTTGTGAACTGCCAAAGAGCGAGTTCTCGGCGTGGATCTGGATCTGGTTCGGTTGCGGCATTCCGGTGGGCACGGGTGGTGGGGGACGAAGAAGCGAGTCGTGATTGCTCGATTTATTTTTTTTGATTTTTCTCGTTCTTTTGTTTTTATGGTTGCGCTTCGGCAGAGAAGGTGTGCTTCTATAGTACAGTTGCCGGCGCGGGCAGTGATTACAGCGGGACGTGGCGTGGACGACGAGTTGTTCTAGCGAGACCTGGCCGGGCAGTACTTGACTAAGTGATTACCGATGCTCGCGCCGCTCGCAACAAAATGTGTTTCGCGCTTGCCTTGTGGGACCGAAGGCCCATACTAAAGATATGCATTTTTTGGGTCGTAGGTGAAGTTATTTACGTTGGTAATTTGTACTGGGAAATTACGGGTCTTTCTTCTTTCGTCAAATACTCGGTTCTGTGTAAGGTTTTTACTTATACCGTGTACTTATACCATATGTCTGTATATCATACATATGTTTATTCGTACCTTGATATCGCACTTTTGCTTTTCTTCACATATTTATATCCTTCTTCCATTTTGTATATAATCTATATGAAATAATTCGATATATTGTATGTCTATTTTCATGTTTGTGTGTCTTGACTTTGCACAGCCGATGTCTCGATTTTCCATATCTTGTGGCTTATGAATTCATATCCAATGTCTGCAGCAGCAGCATATTCCATGTATTCATATGCGTATTATTATATGCCTGTTTGTCCATTCTTCGGCAAATCGTTGTCTGTAAATCTACACATCAGTATACATGTCCGCCACCATTCTGCATCTGCGAATCCCGGGCACAGAATTCCTATTCATTGCTTATATTTTTGTGGTGGTGGACTATTACAGAGATCTCCCGTTTCGTCCGTGCTGTCGTATTAATGACACAAACATTTCACACGGGTCTCCATCCAGTGCGTGCTTCTGTGCTGACGTTGTCTCTTCATAATTCGGCAATGCTGGAATCTAACACACACTTACTAAAAATCTTCGACCTACATTCTTGTTGCAGCTTCGAGTCTATCATTACGAAAATATGTGATTGGACAGTAGCTCTGTACGTACCGCATGGGTTCGCGAGACTTGGGTTCGCAAGACTTGGGTTCGCACCACCTGCGGCCGCCATCAGCACAACAGGGGAAACGCCCGGCGCGGCCAGTGATTCATGAAAATCACTTTCAGGTGAAAAGCCGCCCTTTTCGTCGAATCGGTTGTGGTCGTGGTACACGCGAGCTTAAAAGTAATAGGTTCAATGTACATTCTCTTGCCGGAGCCCAAAAGTCAACCCGCAGATCGGCTTGAAACACTTTAGTATGGGCCTCGAGAACTACTTGCACGGTTGTTGTACATCACACCAGGCTGCGCATCTAATCCATGAAGTCGTCCAAGTCGCCGTCCTCAATCGCCTGCAACAACCCCATCTCGTCTTCCAAGCCATCCAAGGCATTCCTATTGATTTCGTTTTTGTTTTCGTCGGTGGGGTAGCGCATGGCTTTGACGGAATCTGTGTGAAGCGAGAGACAGAAGCGGATGCGCTGGTCAAAATCCTCCTGCGGCTGCTTTGTGGAATACACATCCAACAACTCCTTCAGCTTCATGTAGCCCTTGCTGTGGTCAATAGTGGCGTCAATGACACCGTCACGGATAGTCTTGGACACAATGTACTCGGTGGCCTCTTCAGAGTCGAGGTGCAACTTGATGCAAATGTCCTTCAAGGAGATCTTCGAATACGACAACGAGATGACACGGATACCCGTTTTAATCACATTCTGGTGCAAGCGCGACACCAACGTGTAGTTGTTGTCAGCAGTGAACACGTCTTGGTGCTGGCGCAACACATCGGCAAATCGTTTCAAGTCGCCAAGACGCACGGCCTTCGTCACATGAAAATACGGCTCCAAGCTGCCTGGAGTAGCACGGAAGACGCTCAACAGCGGAATATCGCCCATCAACAACTCGATTACAATGCTCAATTTGGTTGCGCTTTGTACAAAACCCCGTGCTAATGCAGTTTGAGGCGCCTTGCGGATCGCAGCCACCACGCACTCGTGTGCGGCGGAGTAGTCCAATTGCACGGCATGGATACGCGCCATATAGTAGTAGTAGCGTGCCGCCAACGCATTTCCAGCGTTTGCAGGAAAAGTTGTCTTCTCACACAAGTTGGCTGCCTGGGTGATGTCGTGGCTGAGCACGTAATTGCGCAACAAGAGCGTGACCACAGCCGCTGTGGTCTCATCATCGCGGCGCAAGGTGGCACTGCGCAATGCTGTCACAAGCGATGCACGCACATCCACTAAGCGGCCGTCGAGTTCTGCAGCGCGGGCCACGTAAAACCACATTTTGGCCTGGAGGAAATCGAGCGTGCGTCTGTCATACCCGGCCAAGAACGTAGCCACGTGATCACTGAACAGCGTAGCGGCAGCTTTCTGCTCGGTGTCCATGAGATAGATCTGCACAAGCAAATGCACGTACGCGTCGATCTCGGGTAATACCGACGCCTTCAAAGGGTCGTCAACAACCGCGATTGCGCTTGCATCATAAGAGGGGAGTCTTGCCTGTAAGATAGCCTTGCTTTTGTGTGTTTTCGGATACGTTCTTGCCACGACTTCTGCTAGCGCCTCGGGGTTCTTGGCGATCTTGCGCCTCAATGCGCCGAGATCACGAAACACCTTCGACACGTACCGGTTGTCGAAATTCTCGGCGGCTTTTTTCAACGAACCAAAGCCAAGCTCAATCTCCTGCACCAAATTGGGGGATTCAGGCGTGCTGGCAGCACTTGCTGTGCTATGTTTGACGTCTACAGTGGCATCTTTCATTTCCACATCGGCCGGTGCTGACATGGCGTATTTATCTAGAAATAAGGGTCGGGCAAAGGGGGGTCGGAGCACAAGAAGGACACAAACGCAAGGGGCTGTTTTAAAGAAAGGTCTTCAGGGAGACTCTTGGGTAGAACGACTGGTTTGTGGTTCCTTTCTTTGGTTATGGAGGTTGGAACGCTAGCTTCTGGGTGGTGAGTTGACCTCGCGGTGCCGGCCGCGGGAGGTCTGGGTGTATTGGGCGGGTTTGCCACAGCACACCTTTACGGAATTAACCGATAGACAAATGAAAAAAAAAAAAATTGAAAAAGGAAATGAGTGTATGCACGGATGGTTGTATAATCTGATTCGAAGCACTACGTTGAATGTGGCTGTATATGTTTAATGGTGATTTGCGGGAGGGCGTTGTGTGTTTGCCATGGTTAGAGTCGAAGTATATGAGCTGAAGCGTTTAATGGACTGCGGGTCTCAGGTCCTTGGGACGTTGGGTATATTGTATTTATTGCAGAGAAAGATTCGGGCTAACCACCACCACAGATATATGTCACTACGAATTCTTCAATCTTGTCTTTTGGGGGGGTTTTTTTATTCCGTTTTCCATGGATATATCGACAACTTCTGCACCTTCTAAGAAAGGGTACAGTATATAAAGACAGGTAATTGCTAAGAGCAAGCCGTCGCGGCGGTCGCAGAAGGCCTGAGGATGTCCCCTCTCCGCGAAGACAAAAGACCACTCGGAGTATGGGACATGGTTGAATATATAAATGTAAATATCATATTTGGTCTATTTTGATTTATTCTCTCTGGATTTAAGTTCTGTGCTTAATGTTTTGAAAGTTTGTGTGATGTCTCCGGTTTATTGCTTGCCTTTTGGTCCTATGGCCAAACTTCCATCTCTGTAGAATAGCTCAGAATATCTATATCTATATACTAATATAGCATCGCTAATTGTCGGTTTATCCGAGATGTTTCCTATGACGCCATCAACTAGTAATATACAATTTCAGATACCAGGATGATATGTGCTATATGTGAGTGAGATAAAAACAAGCACCTTTTCCAGATCCATCTACTAAGACCACCCCGAATAAATTATGGTCTCATTCTGGCACTCGGGAGATCAGGGCTATATTTGGACCAAATCACCGTTGCACGTACATGGTCCTTAAGGTACATCTTGTTTGTGATGGTCATCATATCACCTCTACGGTTATATATACACTTGGTCATGGCTATCAGAACAATTTTTTGTCATGTGTTGATATATATGCATGTATATAGAGGCTGATATTTGAAGACATTCAGGCTCGCAATCGGTATTCAAAAAGTGATTCTTGTGCACAATAATCCTCTGGTCTCTGTATTTGGACGACACTCTGTTGTGTTTTGAAGCTATGCATAGCAGCACAAGTACATCGCCCCTCCACAACCATACAATATTCATATACGAGCAAAAAGCACCATCAAGCTAAGATAATTACAGTGGCTCCTATACTTGGTCCGTGTGTATGCAGGATAAAACATACTTCCACTTCTACTCGGGCATGGAACTGCCATTTTCCTTGTGTCTGCTGGCCCGCAATGCCATGTTCCAATACGTGCGTGTTTATCGTTGGGGATGTGTCTCTTTTGCGCACGTTCTACCCAGTGCCAGTGGATATATAAAGCCGGTGCGACCCAACAAGTCTACGCAGATGCGGCTCAAGGCTAAATGGCAACGCCCGAGTCCGTGACCCGCGCCTCCGGGAAATATAGAGGAAAAGTAATGAGAAACCCTTGGCCATGCCAACGAACCAGAAACAACAGAAAGCCATAAAAAAATTAAACCCTCCACTCCCCTCCCCTCTCCCTTCCACAAAGTACTAACCTAGTCTGAGAAAGAGAAACCGGCCGAAAACATAAAAAACATCCACCCTTACTTATGGAAACAACCTATCTCAGGGCCCACCGTGGTGCGTGAAAACTGATTTTTTTCTTCCCCTTTAGCATGGTCCGGATCGTCCGCACTACAGTAAAATGCATTTATTCGCAGGCGGGCCGGGCCCTGGGCTCCAAACTTTATTCTCGCCGGAAGCACCTGTACCATGCAATCTGTGAGCTATCCACTCATTGACCCGTACATATAAATATATAAACATCCTTCCCCCCTCCCATCGAGTTCCTCCATCCATACTCTTTGGTCGCCTCTATCTTCCAAAAAAAAAAAAAAAAAAACACATACACTACATTTCAAACCCACGTCTTCCGCCATGTCTGCCATTCCTACCACCCCTAAATTGATTCCAGTTTTCTCCATGAAGCTCCAGCTTCTGGGTGCCCCACAGGCTTTGTTTACCGACAGCTCGAAAAATACCGTCTCAAACATGGTGATTGTGGCCACCGGCGAGATCACGACCATCAAGAATGACTTGGGCTATGAGTTGGATGTTGCTGGTGTTGCTGGTTACGACAACATCACTGCTCACGTGGAGAAAGGTATTCAGGAATTGGATGCCCACCTCCACGGCAAGACTAAAAACGGCGACGATATCAGAGTAGACTACTACGGTGTTGCACAATCGCTGCCTGGTCTTGATGCCGTTCTTGCAGGCAAGGCCACCTCCCACTCTTTCGAAGAAAGCTACTTGAGCATCAGCCCTCGGTTCTCGCTCGCGCCAACAGCGCCCCAGAACTTGAAGTGGCTCGAGAAGGAGAACCTCTTTGGCAAGGGCCGCTTCCTTATCGAGGATTCCAAGGTCTTCGTCGAGTACTTTGTCTACACGGCTCGCTAGGCGCCGAATACACGGCCAATCATTCCGCCTCCAGCGCGGGGCTCGATCAATAGAAATATAAGAAGAAGCGTTGCATATATAAAAAATGTAGCAGCATGCTCGTAGCAAAGGGCAATATGCGGTGGGTCCTGTCAGTGCCCCCAAGGCATCACGTACACACAAAACTAACCAACAGCGCAACAAAATTAATGGGAAGACGGCAGAAAAAAGACTACCACGGTAGCCGGGGCAACTGGACACCTTTCCGTCAGTTCCTGGCTTTCGCAGTGGCGCGCACGAGCAAAAAAAAAAAGGAAAATCGTCCGAACTTAACAGCACGAGCTGTTCAGATTGTTGGTCAAAGACTGGCCCTTTAAGTTGATATTAGACTTGGCGTTGCCCGCGGAAGATGCTGCGCCAACATTGGTGGTCATCTGTGCCTTGATCTGTCTGGCCATAGTGAAGAAGGCCTGCTCAACGTTCGACGATGAAAGCGCCGACGTCTCCAAGAACGGGATGTCCAATGCCTCGGCAAACTCCTTTGCTGCAGTATACTCCACGACTTTCTTATCGGACAAATCTGCCTTGTTTCCTACGAGCAATTTCATGACGCCGCCAGTAGCGTAGCGGTCAATCTCTTGCAACCACTGCTTGACATTGTTGAACGACTCCTGGTCTGTAACGTCGTACACAATAATGATACCGTGCGCACCACGATAGTACGACGAGGTGATTGTGCGGAATCGCTCCTGGCCAGCGGTATCCCAGATCTGCAACTTGATGGTTTTGCCATCGAGCTCGATCGTGCGGATCTTGAAGTCGACACCAATTGTCGAGATATAGTCCTGCGTGTATGTGTTGTCGGCAAAGCGTAACAATAAACAGGACTTACCGACGCCGGAGTCCCCAATCAACAACAATTTGAACAAGTAGTCGTATTCGTTATTCATGGTAAATTGTGTATGTGTGTGTACAGGTGCCGTGGGTTGGTGGCTAGATCAATCCGGAGTGCAAAGCTACTAAAGACTGTGCAAAATGAAAACGCCGATGTAGAGTTTGATTCTTACTTGAATCAGAACAATATGATGTAAATGGAGGCGTTGTTCGAAGACTTGTGGAAATCCTAGGCGGGGGGCTGAGTCTCCGTGTTTTAGGCGCTAAAACTTGGAATCAGAGTCTTACAAATTCGCTGTAAGATATGTAAGGAAACTATGTTTATCAAGGGTTTATCCTAGTAGGCAACAACGGGTATTTTTGCTCGGTGACTGCTGGTGAGTGGCAAAGCTATATTGAGGAAGATGTTTATACAAGGCGTAAAGTTGGGAGCGAGTGGTGAGGGTGCTTTGAGGTGTCCAGCTGTACGGTGGTGTTTGCACGACCGCGGCAATCTCAAGCCCAGTAACCTTTCCCCCTGACGTCGCATTCTCAGAGTACTGTTTGATGGGACTACGAAAAATCGATAATTATCTGCTAACAGCAGACAGTTTTTTTTTTCTACTTTGTTCAGTTCTTTTCTAATCAGAAAAAAATTGTGTTTCCGTATAATTTTTAGATCTTTTTCTTCTTTTTTTTTTTTTCTTTTTTTTTTTTTCTTACAAGTCCTGGGGGATGGTGAGTGTTCAATGCACTTCTCATGGTGCCATTTCGCTTCTGCTTGTAAACTGGGTGACACCGTCCAAACCGTGAGATCACCTGCGGGGTGCCAAAAAAATTGAGATTAAGCCCTGAGAATTTGCATGGGTCTATCTCCTAGTCAGAGAATCCAGAATTACTTGTGAAAGACGACCATTCTCAGAACAGCTTCAAACATAAAAAACGCCAATACACAGAAATGCTTTTGGCATGTACACTCAATAAGTTTCTGTTATGTTGTACAAAAACTAATCCATGGGTCTCCAGGAGCCAGGGATTTTTGGAATCAGCGTCGGGCGCAGCGAGTTTCAAGATAATCATATGTCTATGCATGCATAAATCGAACAGACGTTCAGAGCCAGGTGCGGAAATGACGTCAGAGAGCCTATTGTGAAAAGACTGGTTTGGTTGTTTTATCTGTATCTTAAGATGGCTTGACTAGAGCGACGTGTATTTGTTTTTGTTTTTTTGTTTTTTCCGAGCAGCAGTTTTTTTGGGTTGATATAGCAACGTTCTTTGCAGTTGACGAAAATTTGGCGAAGTCATACGCTCTATGTCGATATTTGATGCGATTAATGTTCACAAGGTCCAGCCCACGTTATAACTTGTAATTTCCTTTTTGTAGTGCGTTCTGGGTCTAGACGTGGACGTGCTAAGTCCCTTGTTGATTATAGGGTGGCTCTTTTGAGGAAATTGGAGTTTTTCCGTCACCTGATTTATCAAGGCCTGTCTCTGTAGTGCAGCAAAAGACGAGTCTCGGGATCAATTTTCGGAATCGTGGCACTGATGCACACATATACAACCTACGTTGAAGAAGTTCATGTCCACATGGCAAACATTGACATGAAAAGAGAAGGGCACGTTTCGTTCGCTTATATCTATCTTTGTTTAATTAATATAAATCTCGTAACCGATACAAAAATAAAGAAAAATGAAACCACGTGCGGAGACATCAAAACTCGAGCATTTTGCTGAGGTTGTCTGGTGCATGCTCTCGGGCGTCGGCTCGGGTTGTCTATTTGAAATTCGCCATTCCCGGATTTAATCTATAGTCTGTTGCGTCTCAGTATAACAAACAGGAAAGTCTGACAGGCCCAACGTGCAACACAGTTACATGCTGCTCACTCAATCTTGGAAGCCTCCATCGCCACCAGTTTGGTCTTTGCGCCGCTGATTTTCTTCTTGGCTATAGCAAGCATCTTGGAGAACCAGTAGAGGTTTAGGAGGTCAAGGGCAACGTTCAACAGCAAAATGATGACGGGGAACAAAAGCAAGTCCTGGTCTAGAACGGCGTACATGTCAAAAGCCACCAACGAAACGGCATAGAAGCCCCACAAGATTCTCACGGCGAAGAACACCACAATGAGCAAGATACCGTTGACTGCTATCACTGATTCGCTGATCGTTCCCGCAGGCAAGCGGGACGCAAACCAGTTGATGTTGACGAACGGCGTGCTTAACTCAAACACCAAAAACGCCGGTGTCCATGGCATGGCGTATGGCCGGAGCGTGCACGAAAAGACAAACAAGGCTGCGAACGCGTGCACCAAGAACCCGGGTCCAAAGAGAGCAATGTGTTTCACACACACAAACATGTCCCACACAAAGTATCCGATGGTCATAGAGCAGACGAAGCCCGAATAAGCATTGTAACCGAATATGGAGCTGTGGGGATCAAGCATTCTGTTCTGGAAGTGTGGGTGGTTCCATGCGGGCAAGAGGATCACGAGCGAGATGATGCACTGGACCATTGACACCATGTGGATGTCGAAGTTTAGCTTTGTTTTCATGTTCAAGCCTGTGTACGCCTTGCCGAACACACGGGTGCTGATCGAGGGCGACGCTGCTTGAAGCGCGAAGTAGAACACGGTGGCAATGACAATCTCGTGCCAATGCGCAGCGAAATGCGAGTCAGGATTTGCTGGGAATGGCCGGGCCCACGCCAATGGGTCTTGCGTGAAAACCGGGAGTCTCATCTTGGGCCACAGAGTGAGAGTAAGAGTAAGTGCCAGTGAGGGCGGGAGAAAAATATCGAGAGAAAAGAGAGAAATATAAATGGAGGCAGCGAGAGAAGGAGCTGGCTGGAAAAAAAAACCAAGCGTAACAAGGGGAACACCGAGATAAGGGGTTGCTCAGGATCAGCGACTGAACACACAAGCCCAGATATGTAAGTACGTCTATGGCGCAGGAACCAGTCTAGTCAAGCAAGAGGCGGAGATATCAGCACAGAGCAATTGACTAGAGTTAGAAACGAGGAAGGATGGAAGGGGTGGGCAGGTGTATAAGCAGACCAGTCTTTCGTCGATCTTTTTTTTTTTTATCTTTTTGTTTCCTGAGCGAAGGCAGCCGGTGTCAAAAGAAGAATGTTGGAAGGAAGGCTATCAGGCAGATGGGCGCGTCCCACAGGCGCGCCGGCACTGGGGGGGCGGGTATTTTTGGGGCGCCTCTACAGGCATG
>JAKTYP010000116.1:0-44146 GCA_030561945.1 Metschnikowia krissii
TTTCTTCGACTTTAGTTTTAGTTAAAGTTTTCTCTATAGCTTTCCGTTTTTTTTTTTTTTTTTTTTTCTTTTTTTTCTTTCCCCGGCCTTTTTTTTTTCTTTTCTTTCCTTTCCTTTTCCTTCCTTTTTTTTTTTTTTCTTTTTTTTTTTTTCCTTTTTTTTTTCCCCCCCCTCTCTCACCCTCTCCCCCTCCAAAAAAAAAAAAAAAAAAAAAAACGTGATCTACTAGTCTGCTGAAGAAATAAGCTATGCGCGGGGCCAGCGTCCACGTTTCGCGTGACTCACAAAGTGCGTAACTGCACGAGAATTCTGCACACGTGGCCGAGAAAGCCAGCAAAAAAATTGCATCGGGCATCTGACTCAGAAACGCGTGCGGTGCAGAGCCACTGGGGAGAAAGCCGGCATACCGTAAAACAAACTCCAAAAACCACCCCCACCCCAAAACAACCAAGAAACCAAAAAAAACAAAAAAAACAAAAAAAAAACAACTTTTGCAGCATCCATTTTAGACTAGAGGAAAGGGGAGCCACCTGCTAATGTCGAAAAATCAACAAAGCTAAGCACAAGCACAAGCATAAGAAAAAAGAAAAAAAGAAAAAAAGAAAAAAGGGGCGAGGGGTAAAAGAACGGTTGCTGGTGCACCGAGTGTAGAAATGACGGGCTTTGGGCCCGGGGCCTAAGAAAACTAGTGCGCCCGTAATAGAGTCTAATTTTCTTCTAGCACAGGCTTGGCACTTATAGGGCCTGCGCGCGCCAAACGGGCCTGGGCCGCACGAGCCCATGAGCCCAGGCCGCGTCCGCATGCTATTTTTATTTTCGTATGGGCTTGGGCGCACACGGCAGCCCATGCTGGTATGGAAGCCCGGTGCAAAAATGGACATGTGCCTTAAGGAAACATGATGCTTGCCGCCGTGAATCGGACTTAGAAACACACACTAATATATGGGCAGCCTGGTAGCCAGAGGCCGGTGCCCGCCTCAACTTAAGATGGCACCGTCGGCGACAGAGCGGAGCGAAAAAGTCAGCGAAACCACAGCTTATGTGAGACCGAACCCGTCTGTTGACAGGTGGCCAGAGCGCACCGTACAAACCACCGGCCACCAGCCGATCCACGATGCCTCTAAAAATAGCGTGGGTGATGCGTGGGCGTCTGCAGAGCAGCTCCAGAACACTATGGCCAGATGCTGCGAAACTGCCTCGGCTGTTTGTGAGCTCATGGCCCGTGGTCACAACTGGCAATTTGTCTTGGCCTCGGACAGTCAACCAAAATCAACCGCGGCTCAAACGGCAGAAGCGTGCATAACGCGCGCGCGCGCCACGCGTGGCCTAAACTGGGCGTGGTTCTGAGGTCACGGCCTGGGCCCAGCGAGCTGCGGCCCGGTGCTTGAGAGTACATTCCTAGCACCACGCCGAGACGAGCAAAAAAAAAAAAAAAAAAAAAAAAGAGAAAAAAAGAGAAAAAAAGACGAAAGAATCATGGGTATTTGGAAGGCACTGGAAAGGAAATCAAAAAAAGATCCGCGTGTTCATTGGCAGAGCCGGGTCTTGATATTCATCGTCCATGGCATGGCGCCTTGCCGTAATTGCAGCAGCGTGTTTCTTGATTAGGCTTGCTTCCCCGACCAATTTCCATAAAGGGCACACCGGCACCCAGGGCTCATAGTATGCTCTGCGCGACGTCAACTTTGCGCGAAGCTGGCACTCGAGATTCTCTCCACATGCTCCATCCTGCAACCACGCCATTCGGGGTTTTCTTCTATGCCTTTTTTTATTATTATTTTTTTTTTTGGAAACCCTGTTACATCCTCTTCTTCCCAGAACACATCCCCATTTTGCACCACTGTACTAGCATCTGCTGTCTTCGTTTGGCTGCCTGTCTCTTCTTGTCAAAGCTATTGCTATAGTCGCTTGCCCGCAAAAGTATCTGACAAGTCTCTTGAACACCAGGCTGCGCAAATCAAACTACCGCCACTAGCGTATCCCCACTTTCGAGCCGCCTGAATAGCGCACACTGGTTTCTGAGGCTCTCCAGAGTGACTGTCTCATAAGCACCACCATCTCGTTTCGTTTCCATTTCTCGCCGGGCTGCTGCCCTATCACTGCGTTTACATTTCGCCTCCTACGGAACACAGTCGCTTGGCCACGCCCACACGTCTCTATCTAAGAATGGCATTGATCATCCCTGCTGCTACCGAGGACCGCCATGCATCCGTTGCAGGTATCCCTCTCCGGACGGTCAATGTCAACGGTGTCACCGCTGATGTGCCCACCTTGCTCTTGGACTGTTTTCAGTACTTGCTTGACCATGGTCTAGTCGAGGGCATTTTTCGTGTCAGTGGCTCCGTCAAGCGCATACGTGACGTCACCACAAACTACCCCACGTACGCTAAATGGCTCAAGTCCGCAAACCCTTCGCCGCATGACGTCCTGGGTGTTATCAAAAAGTTCACCCGCGACTACCTTCACAGCATCGGCGGTCTTTTTTTCCCGGGTGTTCTTCTGCAGCTCAGAGCACTCTTTCTAGGAGCTCGGCGACGCAACAGCTTACGCAGCGCAAACTCATCACCCAGTACGCTGACGTCGTACAGCCTGGGACTAGATTCAGTTATGGAGGAGTTGGAGGAATCAGAGTACACCTCTTCTAGCTCTCCAGCGGACTGCGTTGATGCGCTTGCCTTGCTTCTCGCATCAAAAAATCCCCCTCGCAAAAATGCAGTGTTTATCTATTTCTTGTCTGTTTTGAAGTGTATCGTTGCCTACCAAGAGCAGACTCGTATGCCTAGCGCAAATCTCGCAATTGTGTTCCAGCAGTATCTCTTGGATACCTGCGTCGTGTCGGAACTCCAATCTTACCAAATCCTCTTGGAGTTCTTGGTGGACCATTTCGACGCGTTTGTCGCAAAGTATCACCTGCACTTGGTGCTTCTAGGTGGCATTGAACGGCAGGATGCCACAGATATAGGTTCTTTGTCATTCTCCGACCCAGCTTCGTCGTCACCATTGACCCAATACTCACTGAATCAAGCATCGCCGCCAAAATTCTCTATTTACGGCTCCTTTGAGGGCCGACGCCGCTCATCGCTTTCACAGAAGTTTACGTACTTTTGGGAAGCTTATGCAACGCCCGCTAACCGATCAAAGCGGTTCTCGCTCGTTTCAAAATCTTCGGTCAGATCTTCCGACCGCCTTGTACTAGACAATGAGCCTGTTACCCCACAGCTAGCGGCAACGACTGCTACTGACAGCATACCGCAGCCTCTAAATAAACCGCACCTGGATAGCTCAGAAGATATGTCTAATGTCAAAAAGAACTCGCCTGAATCTGCTTACAGCAACGACGAAGCATATCTACGAGTGGCTCGAAACGCTTGCAAGAGAAGAAGCTTCCTAGGCATATCAGAGGCAGCAAAGGACTTAGCTACGCCTTCAAGAATATTGGCCAACCCCGGACTCCTGGAAATCGAAGATCTGGGATCCACTTTCTCGTCAACAAATAGTGAGTTGCAGACCGATTCAAAAGACTCCCAATTAAACCCCAATAAGTCTTCTATAACCAGAAGACTCTCCCTTTGGTTGCAAAGAAAGTGAGGATTGAATCCCCCTGCAAATCACAGACAATGTATCATTATCACAGACAATGTATCATTATCACAAACAATGTATCATTATCACAAACACTAGCGCTGCGGTCACAGAAATTGGTTGACCCGGCTATCCCAAAATGTCTGCAGCTCCGCAAATTTAGTTCTTCGCTTGTTTTATCCCTGATATTTTTTTGCATGCCCCGAAGGCTAACCTTTTCCTGGTGTGTTAAACCGCAAGTTTTTAGTTACTTTATATGGTAAACCTTCATATCTGGACCCGAGATTTGTATTATCAATGTTTATATTTTCTATTATTTTTACCTGCTGTGAGGTTTTATGTACGCAGTTCAAAGTAAAATAGCTCCTAGAATACGTGGGCCTTTTGTTTTCCGAAATTTCGTTTCATAAAGATTCCGCGGGGCATCATAAAAATGTGCTTAATTTGAGCTGTAAGTTGCTATCAGCCAAGAAGCTTCATACACTTCGTCATGGAACATATCAACATCTTTAAGAAGGGCAAATGTGAGCTCGGATTGATTTATGTGGCCCCCAAATTGTATTCCATCTTTCGTTCATACGCAAATCCTACCAGTATTTTTAATGCACTTACAAAATATTTTATCTTGGCACAAAGTGAGATAGCCTCCTTGCAGTCAAAAAAACAGTCTTTTACTTCTTACGTAAGAAATCAGATATACCCGTCATCATCACAAGGCATCGTTAAGAATGCGAATGGCATTTTCTGACCGAACACGAAGTCTTTCCAAACGATCCTTGAACGCCATAGCTTCAGCTTCATTACAACTTGCCTGTATTGATTCCCAAACGATTACTTTCGAAAGGAGCTTGTCGGCAAACGACTTAAATTTTCTTCTGGTCTTAGAGTCGAATTTATTTTTTAAAACATCTGACACCAAGTTTTCCAAAGGTGTAATTGCTTTTTGTGCCTCCAAGAAGGCCTTTTGTTTTCTTACTATCTGCGCTTTGTCTGCATCTTGCTGACAATTTCTCAGTGTATTGGAATTGGGGAATAAGATGTTGGACGATGATCCCAGAGCCCAACCGTTATCTGATGGACTGTCAACGATGACCCAGCCAAGACTTTCTGCATCAAACAGCTGAAGATCTTCCTCAGGAAAGACAAAATCATCTAATTCATTGGCAGCGTAATCATAATACTTTTCTGCGGGGAACAAGAATTCCCTCTTATCGCCAGATGTGTAGTCGGGCGCCATAGTTTCCAGATTCAATTCTCTGTTTTTATTCAGAGACGGTGGGAATGTTCCCATCAAAGAGGTGGTAGTAGTGTTCACGAGTAGAAGAGAACCCAAAAAAATAAAAAGGGAAGCAAAACCCATGGTGAACCGCATTGTAATCATTGTAGATGGACGAGGCAAATAATTAGGTTGTATTCATCAAGCACCGAAAATGCGTTCATATTAATACCTACCCTTCTTTATTAAAATGAGCGTGACTATCTCCAAGAATTTTTTTTTCTATAGAACAATGAGCACTTACAACCTTCCCTAAAATGCTTGAGCACTGATTTGGACTTCATGCATAGCGAAAGTAAAGGGTAATTACTGGGACATCTGAAGCTTGGCATCGCCCATTTGGGTTGTGCTAACTACGATGTTTAGAACAGAAATTGACGTTGGCAGCTCTTCCACCGTTTGGATAAAGTTTCACGAAACACCCTAAAAATAGCTGGCACAGGAATACGAGTGGAAAGATTGCAAATTTTTTCGGGTAGACTGCTGAGGTTCGTCTGCATGTGTCAACTCTGCCTTGTCATGTATATCAGATCAAAGCAAAGAACATCATCTAGGGAACTGGTGCATATGCATGAATGCGTCACTCGCCCAGCATAGGCAGAGCCTCAAACCAGGTAAATTAAGAAAAAGGATACAAGGGTCTTCATTCCAAAAATAACATTTTGGGTGCTTCTCAATAATTCGATAGTTATTGGAAAATTTTAGCAGTTTTATTTCTGGGTTACACAAGAAAAATGAAAATGAAAAGGATACGGATATGGGTATGGATGGGTTGTAAAGACAACGGCACGTTTGTTATATTTGCGAGAACTTTCCATTTGCTGCAAAGGAAAATATATTTATCATATTTTTGAAATGTTAGATATTTGTGACTATATGGCAGGGATAAGTACGGGTATTCTCGCAATGAATTTTACACATAGTTTCACAGGCCTTGTTCGATGGAAAAAGAGTATAGCAAAAACTATCCTAATAGTTTGAACTAAAAGCTAGCTATGAGCGGCTTCTCACACATTCATATACCCTGTTTCGATATAGTAAATAGAAGAAAAGAAAAGAAAAGAAAAGAAAAGAAAACGGGACTATGAAATATGGATTCTGGGTAACGTCGGCAATGCTGTCGCAACAAATAGCTCATTAATTTAACTTATTTAATGCGGTTTGTTCATATTAGGGAAGACACAAACCCCAAAGAGGTATCCATTTCTTTAGGCCATAGTCGAACAGGAGAACAGACCATAACAACTTTTCGAAGCAAAAAAAAGAAACCCCATTGCCATCACCTTTGTATTAATTTTAGTTTATGTGATTTTGCGCGATTCCTGAAAAATGATAATCACCGCACTGCGCGATTCTATGCGCACCCCAGGCCAAATACAACCTAGGTACCTTAACCAGACTGGTAATCCAACATTTCGTATAGCCCTGTAACTTGGTTGATTGTATAATTGACATTACCTAAACATCATGAAATGTTTGCTGGAGTCATTTGAAGTCGTCGCAGCCCACAAAATTGTTGGGTTCCCTGATGGAAACATTATCAGCTGGTGTCCGCAAATGGACCTCCTCGCAGTGTCAATGAACCATACCTCAATTTGGGTTTTCCGCGTAGACGGCGAGCGCATCTATTCTATAAACAACAGAGCACGAATTCTCCAGCTCCAATGGAGCCATAGCGGAAAGTTCTTCGTGTTGTCGGGGGCCGACCACGCCATCAAAGTATACGACTCCAACAACGGCAAAGTCGTGAACCAATTTGCTACAAGCCCCGAAACAGACATCACGCTCATCAGCTGGGCTTCGATTGACATACAGAAGTCAGTCTGCTCAGACGACGATGCCACTTCATACCAGGATCTTTTCTACACAGAGATTCTAGAAAACATGCCCAAATTAGCCAACGAGGCCGATTTTTCATCCAAGGATGCTTCTGCGCCGTCAGGGTTAGATTCAAATTCCCCATTTATGTCTGCGCTGGTGATCAATACCAACGAAAGTGACAAGTCAGTTGACTTTCTACTCGTGGCGAATGGCGATCGCAACGTCTCCATCACCTTCAACAATCTTTTTACTGTCACTGGCATCAACGTTCCCAGCGATCAATTTAAACTTCTCGAGCATGCAGTTGGAGATGACTTTTTCCACCAGTCATTTCTTATGAAAAACTCGCAGGATCAATTGCATTTGCAGCAGCTAGACATTGACATAACTGGATCCAGAAACCGGAGACAATTTTTCGACTCGATAAACTACGCTTCGCAAATTATCTCGGTCGTAAACCATATCAAAGATCAACTTCGTATCCTTCAGACAGAGGCAAAGGAATTTATCGCCCTTTATGACCGATACCTATCTAACTACAAAGATGCCCTATATTCCGATGTCGACGTGATAGATATAAACCCCAAGTCCGGTGATATAGAGGAAAAGATTGTGCTCGATCTTGGCGGAATGATTCTTACTGGCCTCATTCCTGCAACTACGAAAGACTATTGGCTCAATCAATTCGGGGAGAGGGGGCTCATGCGACTCTCTGTCACAGGCAATACTGTCTATGACAATGTACGGAAGGTGGCATTCACACAAATTATATTAGGTCTCGAAAAACTTGTCATTCTACTTAGCTATATGGAAAGCTTGTCTAAAACTGCTAGTCTCTTACAAGCCGACAACTACGGAATCAAATTGCAGCATGTGCAAACGGGCATCACCTTTGCACAGACCCTTGTTAAAAAGGTCTACCAGGTAATATGGACCCTCAATGACGAACACGAGTATTTCAATCAGTTTTTGAATTGGGCTAAAATCGAAGTTATTGAGAAACTCTCCAAGGAGGATAATGATCCTGATTCTTATTTCACAGAAAATCCGTCTTTGGAGTTCAAGTCACTGCTGATCATGAAGTATGTCAGCGATCATATGTTTGACTCGGTATTGGTTCGGGAGCTAGATTTGGATTGCTCCAATAATGAGACTTTCGTCAGGAAACAATCTTCCAAAAACAGTCTCAAAATTCATGTGGCAAACCTTCTGGATCAAATGAAGTTGGTGCTAAAAGAAATGGAATTTTTTTTTGCAAATAAGATAATGTTTCGGCCCATAATCCTGCTAGAAACATCAACTGACGGAACACTTAGTATTATTGAGGTTTTCGAATCCAAGAAGGTGATAACTTCTGTGAATGGACACACCCTTCATGTCACCACTTATAGTAATATTGCCTCTGTCACAGACGTATCATTTCCTGGTAAAATCATTTGGCATCGACTACTTCACAATAAGCAACTTTTAGTTTTGTTTCAGGCAAACAAAACGACCAGAAAAATTGAATTAATTGAATTTGACTTCCAGGCACGCAAGCTGAAATATGAAGAGCTAAGAGTCATCAAATCTCTAGAATTCGTCTCAAATATGACAGTGAAGCTGCCTTTTTACGTGACCCTCAACAGCACAGAAAATAATCCTGACATGATGGCTCTCATCCTAGATGAGTCCAAGAAAGATTATATGGTAATTCGTATTCAATCATAAATGTTATCCATTGGGCTCATTGTATACTGTCCATTTTCATCGACAAAGAATTGACGCACGATGTATTGGCGATAGCTGTGGAAAATGTTTCTTGCATTAGGAATTAATTGTTTATGCCGCACATATTTCTTAACAGCAGGCGAAACTGAATCTTTTTCCGTTTCCCGTTTTTTGAGCATGTATCGGAAAAACAATGGGTTGAGTTTTGAAGCATCATCATCTTTTAACTTCACTAGTTCAATCAAATAAAGCAAGTCACATTTATTCATGGGTCTGAAGTTTCTTAAGAGATCCTTTGCATAGTTGACAGACTTTTTGAGCTGTGCTTCCATTGAGGCAATGCTGGGTGGAAGTCCTACCCTATTTGGTTTGTAGTGCACTTCTAGCATTTGAATTTGGGAATCCAGCAATCTTTTAGCATTTTTTCTCAAAAAAGAATGGAAAGTGAACATCTGCTTCATGACATCCGAGTCTCGAGATTCCTCTGTATTTATATTTGGGTAGCCCAAGGTGGTGAGTGATCCAAAATCGGTGTCACTTGGAAATTCCATTGCCTTCACGAACAGGAAATCTGTTGTTGGTTGCATTTGCGCAAGCGCAGAGTGATAAACCTTCTTACTGTCGGAATCACCAAACTCATCTATGAGATGAATTTGGGGCCAGGATTGCTTGAATACTCCATACCGAGTGTGCTGAAACTTTCTGACCCAACAAGGAGATGGCTCGAGATCTTTGTAAATTAAAGAAAGAAGCCTGTGAAAGTCTTTGTACTTTTCATGAACAAGGATGTCATCCATGACCGAAACGGCATGGTCATAGAGTTTACGGTTGGTCACAGAATAAGTGGGCACTTCTCTTCCTTGTGTGAATTGTGCCTTGAGCTTTTGCTTTGCAATTTCGAGACTACGATGGTCTAGAGGTAGTCGAACGGTTCTGCGATATAGCGCCTTATAGTATTTCGCGTACATCTTAGGGGATTACCAAGGACAATCTAGGATGTACTTCTCGTCGTGAGCTTTGATGCGACCCGTGCCGAATTGTCGTGCTCACCGATGCTATCTGCTGGGACGCGGCGCAGACACTGTGCAGGTGTCCGAATATGTCTGAGAGGTTGCTGTTTTGATGCCTGGGCTTTCAATTGGCATAAGTGATCAGATGAGGGAGCGGGGGGGTTCCTCCTAGAAGACACTTGTCTTTGGCTGTATTCACAATATCTGATGAAAGAAAGACTTCTGTGATATGCCCTTTTTTTTACAAAACGGTCACGTCGTCCGTGCCCATTTATCTACAAGAATATCGGAACACTCTGATTCATGAATTAAAATGCTCAGCCCGCTGAGTAGCTAGTCCACACTTCCAGTAGCCAGCAAATTGATGGGCAGGTATAAATACCACTAGATTATTTAAGGACAAGTTTGCGTATGTGCCTGGGCTATCATGTCTATGGCTGCGTATGCATAATATATATGCGATCCACAAAGCTAAGGAGATTTCTTTATAGTAAGCACCTAGTATTTTAAAAAAAGTTCTAGGTAGACAGAAAATCTAATTGCAGGAAGACCCGTGTGTTTTTTTAGGCCACTGTACTTAAGGTGCCCTCGGAATAAAAAACAAGGAAAGAAACAAGGAAAGAAACAAGATATATATGGATGACACCATGTAGGAAAAGCTTACTGTTTGGACGTTTCAATCCCTGGAATATTTTTTTTCTAGTATTTGAGTGTAAGAGAGCTGATTTCAAAATTGATCTTTTTTTAGATATGTTTTGTATTATTCTTTTTATAATTTAAAAGTGTGATGCTTGTTTTAACAAGTTTCGCTGTTTTTATTGAGTATTGCATACCTGGAGGTGATTTTTTTCTACCTTTGCAAACGTAATTCGTTCGTCCTAGTTTAACCTTGCGGTTCTCTTTTTCTTAATATCACCCACCCTCGTTCTTACTAGCCACTCATTCTAATTATTTATAGGTCCTAAGTGACACAAACATATTTATTTCATTTTCACTACTGTATCGAACAAACGTGCAAATCTTATACCCAGTACCACCTTTTCTCTCTTCAACCTTCTTTAAAGCCACTCCAATACTGGCCCCAAACATTGGGTTGGGCGCGCATCTTACATTTACCTTTGACTGGCGCCGTCTGCGCCTGCCCGTACTCCCTGGTCCCTAGATTAAATCTCCGGTTCTGAAGGACGGCAAGCCTATGCCCTGCAAGAGAAAATTTGCAGCATCCCAAAAAGTCGTTCTATTCCGGCGGCCCTATAAAATGGGCCCGTGCTCTACCCAGGTCAGGCCGCGCGCTCCTCATACATACAGGCCGGAGCGCCCACATCCAAACCACGCCAGCTTATAGCTTCGGACCCAAGGTGAGAAACTGTTCTTCTACTGCCCCTCGCCCCACTCGACACTACCGCCTGTCCTTATTCTTCCCCCCCATCCCTCTCCATTTTCTTAACAAGCTCGCGTCCATTCTACACCATGGCCTTAGCAGAAACGTTTCTCCGAAAAATTAACAAGCTCGGGCTTCTCCCGCGAATCGTCGCAGGCCTTCCCATGCTCTCGCTCGGGCTCGCGCTAGTCAGCGTGTGCTGGCTCTTCCTTCTTCCGATCGAAGGCCAGTTCCGCCACACGTACATCTCAGAAAATGCGTTGATGCCTGGTCAGGTTCACTCGTACTTCCGCGAAACTGAGTGGAACCACGTACGCGGGTTTCGCGCCGAGACTGCCAAATGGCGCTTCGATGAGGTGGCACACGCCAACCCGCAGCTTGAGACATGGCTTGCAGACCTCGGCTTGACTGTGGCACATCACCATGACGCGAGCGCAAATGCCAGTACCATGTACGCGGTCATGCACGCGCCGCGCGGTGACGACACCGAGGCGCTTGTATTGGTGGCGCCGTACGCCACATCCGGAGGTGAGAATAACGTGGGCGGCCTAGCACTCGCGCCCGCGTTGGCACGCTACTTTGCCCGCATGTCTGTGTGGGCCAAAAACATTATCTTTGTGTTTCCACCCGATGGCCATCGCGCGCTTCGCTCGTGGGTCGAGGCCTACCACACAACGCTCGACGTTACCGCAGGGTCTATCGAGGCTGCGCTAGTCATAGAATACGCCGCCGAGTCTGACTCTTTCGATCACTTGGAGATCGTTTACGAGGGTCTTAACGGGCAATTGCCGAACTTAGACTTGATCAACGTGGCAACCACCATTGCCCGCAATGAGAACATCCGCGTCAGCGTCCAGGGCGTCGCCAGAAAAGATGCACACGGATACTGGAACCGCCTTGAGGTCTTGGCCCGCGGCATCTTCCGCTTGGCCGTCACGGGCGTTAACCGCTACGCCCACGGCTGTGAGGCCTTCTCCGGCTGGCAGATCCAGGCCATTACCCTCAAGGCAGTGGGCTCGGGCGGGCCCGACGTCACACAGTTCGGCCGCATCGTTGATTCATCCTTCCGTGCTGTCAATAACTTGCTCGAGAAGTTTCATCAGTCTTTTTTCTTTTATTTGTTGCTTTCCCCCACAAACTTTGTCTCCATAGGCACATACTTGCCCTCGGCCGTGCTTCTTGGTGCTGCGTTCCTCGTTAGCGCGCTCTATGCCTTCGCCAGGGGCGTCTCTTATGCCGACTTTGTGGCCAACATTGGCTCAGTGTTGCTTATGTTTTCAGGCATCGAAGCGGCCTGCATCGCTGTCGCGTTCTCCTTGCAAAAAGTGGCTGTGACCTCTGCTGACAGCAGCGTGGCCCAGCCCATCACCATGGCATTGGTGGCCATGTCGTTGATACTTTCTACCGGCCGTGTTGTCACGCATAAGGTCACCATTTTCTCCCGCTCAGTATCCTACTTGGTACTCTCTTTTGCGCTCTATTTCATCGCGATGCTTATCGTCACACTATTGATTGTACACTTTGCCTTGGCATTCTGCATCGGTGTTAGCGCATTCCCGTTGACGTTCATCCAGGACCTTCTAGCCCGTCAGGACAGTCCGAGAACAACCGCAAAAATCGTAGTGTGCCTTCTCGCATCCTCACCCATCACGGCTATTGTCTTGCTCGGTTACGTTCTAGACGGAGGGAAAACCGCTGGCACATTGCGGCTTGTGCACGGGCTCCTTTCGTCATGGCATGAAATGCAAAGTTGGACTTGGTTTGTCGTGGCTTTGGGCTGGCTCCCAGCATGGGTGGCTGTCGCGCTCGTGTGTGCGTTGGGCGACTTCAGTCTGCCTGTGAAAAAGAAAAGTGATTAGATTATGATCATAAATATCAAAGCTATACATGTATTATTGTTATTGTTGTTGTTCATGGCAGCTAGTTCTTGTACTTGGCCACAAAGTCCTTGTGGAACAGCTCCCACTTCTCGATCCAGCTGGTACCAGGAGGCAAGAACGTCGTTCTCAAATGGTATGTACCGGGTACCTGGCCAAAACCAGAGCCTGGAACACAGCAAATACCGGTGTTCTCCAAGAGCTCGGTACAGTAGAATTCGTCCGCAACATGGTCTTGGGCTTTACAGGCCTCATGCAACTTCAGGTACAGCTTCTCATCGAAACAAAGGCTTGGGAAAAGGTACATAGCGCCTTGAGGCTTGTTGCATTCGACGTCAGTCATATTGCTGAACGCCTCGTGCAAGCGAGCAGCTCTCTGCTCCAACGCCTCGTGGATACTGGAGACCTCTTTGGTGTAGAGCTCGTACGAAGGGGAGCCTTCCTTAGGTGGATTGATCATCAACTCGACCAAGGCCTGGCCGGTCACCACTGGGCACAAGTTGATGGAGGCCAACTTGAAAATGACGTCTTGGACCTCCTTCGAGAAGCCAACAAGCTCCATGTAGCCACCTCTTTGGCCACACTCACCACTGACACCCTTGGAAGTGGAATGCAACGACACAAGCTGAACGTTCTTGTAAGTCTCTGGGTCTTTCTCGAGCAAGGAAGCCAAAACCTTTTTGGCAGACACAAACTGGCCGTAGAACACATTTTCCTGGTACACCTCGTCGGCAATGACAATTAAGCCGTGCTCGGCAGCAATGTCGATGAGCTGCGCAATGTCTTGTTCCGAGAGAATGGCACCGGTGGGGTTTCCTGGGTTGATGATCACCAAGCTCTTGACGTCGATGCCCTTGGCCCTATTTTCGGCAATCAACCGTCTGATCTGAGCAGGGTCAGTCAGCCAGTCGTTGGCCTCGTCGAGGAAGTAGCCGATAGGGGTGGCGTTGTTCAAAGCGATGGACGCAGTGTACAACGGGTATTGGGGGATGGGAATCAAGAAGCCCAGGTTCTCGCCACGCGATAACACTTGGATCAAGTACAGCACGGCAGCGGAAGCACCGCCAGTCAAGAAAATGTCGTTCGGGTTTGCGGGGTATCCGTCGCGCTTAGCAATGAAGTTCGCAACGGAGGTTCTCACCAAACGGTCACCTTGTGACAGCGAGTATGCACCCACGGACCCCAAACTGCTGAGTAATTGCGACGCACGCTCAATGACATCCGTCGGGTAAAGTTTGTTTCTAGTGGTTTCGTCGAGTTCTTCCAACTTCTTGATGAGTGTCGGGTACTGCAAAAGCGAAAGCGTCTGTCTATACCATGAGAGAGGCTCCTGGTCGAGCTGCTGTGGATTGCCGATGTTGGCACTGATGATCTCATCGAATGCCAACTTCTCATTCTGAGAAATCTGCTGGCTGAGCTCTTCAGCACGAATTGGAATTTTGCCTCTCACAGCGTACTTGGCCTCGATGGTCGAGCGGTTCAAGTCGCTTAAGCTGAGCTTGGGTGCGACAGTGAAGCTCGTGCTCAATGTGCGCCCGGAAGCCCGTGAAGAGCTGGTCACGTGCTGCATTCTAGTAAAGATTGATGTGTAGAGCTTTCTGGTGTTGGTGCCCGGAGGAATTTTGAACATCATTGTGTTGGGGGGTGGGGGGTCTTGTCGGCTTATATACAAGGGGTCATTATCAATCTGACTCTGCCTCTGCATTAGGATACCGCGGAGTATTCTGCAGGTTTTGCCTGCGGGGATTTTGAAGTAAACCAATTGCTAGGATATAGGGAGGGACTATGGTTTCACCGGTGCAATGGCAAACTAATACACCGGCTTTTTTGCTGTTTTCCTCTACTTTCAGAGGCTGGTGCTGGTCACATTTTTCTCCAAAAGAATGGCTTCGAGCTCAAACATTAAAATGTAGTAATCCTCAAATATGTCTATATTGTGCAGGTCAATCGCCGTTGTGCAGCGCGGGCATTAATCTCCTTCCGGAAAAGTGCTCGGATTTGAAAGCACGAAAAGGACAAAAAAATTAGCTAAACGGCGCTTGGGTAGCAGCGCACGTGACCGGGCCCAGCGTGCATAATCTCTAAACCTCCCTTGATTGAGAAAATGCGCTCATGTACCTTCCAAAGACATTGGTACTAGAGCGCCCCGTTTTCGACAAAAGTTTCATAACACCCTTTTCTTATTGTTTCTTTTTTTTTGTTTACGCGCAAGTCTGGGGGTGCTGCCCGATGACAAGCATTATTTATTAATCGGCCTCGTGCGGCGCATCATGTAGCCTCATGTATACTGCATCACTTTTTCGGTGGACTGTCAAGCATGCGCCACAACAGCTGAAGCCCGTGTCACATTTTGGGTGCCAATTGCCCAACTAAAATGCGTATTAAATGACGTTCTGAGTTTTTCAATATTCAATGTAGCGTTCGGTGTTGCTGCCCTACCCACAAAAACATTTCAAAACATAAACTCCACCAATTATAAATATACTTGAGGGCACAAAAATCCGTTAATGTAACTCTGTAGTCTTGTAGCAGGCCGTTGTCAGTATGGGAGGGAGGGGGTTACGATTTTTTCCCTTCCCATTTCCCATTTCTAGGTCACTACGTATTACAGCTTCCTCATGCTGTACCAAAGTAAAACAGATCAACAAAGCGGGTACAGAAAGGCCAGTCCGTGTCCTTGAATGCCTCGGGATTATACGACGTATCCGGTGTATCGGTGTTACTCAATTTGCCAACGACAATAGTCACTTCTGGGAACACGTTCAATATGCGTTTCACTGCGATCTCAGTCAGTAGATACGAGATCAAGACGATATTTTTTTGCTCAATGTCGTGATCTATGAGTACCTGTATGGCCATCACAGCCCCGGCGCCGCTTATGATCTGCGCATCTAGGAGAAAGTACACAGATTCCTTGCGTTTTGGTGGTAAAGCTTCGTAATGCAACTGCGGCTCACCCGTCAACGAGTCGCTTTGAATCAAAAGCTTGCCTGTGGGAATGGCAGGGAACGTTTTCCGTACACAATTCATAAAGCAATCCCCGGATCGCACTATGCTAACGGCAGTAAATTCCAGTAGCTGTACCAAGCCATTGAATACGTAATCTTTAGGACATACAACTTTCTCCAGGGCATAGTTCTGTTGAGTATCAAGGGCAGCTTCCACCAAAAGATGAGATATGCGGTCAAAGTAGAAGATGAAGTCAGTACGGTCGGTGTTTCTGTCGAATAAGATGGAATGAATACCTACCGCGTGGTTGGTGTTCGGCAATATCTTAAGATTTGGAAGTTGAGACACATCAAAAGTCACACCGTGGCCAAGTGCCTTGAGTCTATTTAAGTGGGCCGCGCTCTTTATCGCAAGCTGCTTCTGAATGTGTTTGATCATTAGATCAATTGCGCGCGTATTTTCGAGACCTCTGGGAATCACCAAGTCGGCATTTCTAATGGTCGGATACACGGATCTGGTGGCATTCGGTTTAACGAATCTTTCCCATTGTTGGAGTGCGCCTGCTAAGTCCCTGCCCCGGTACAAGATATCCCGCGTGAGCCTACGAGCCAAGCAAACATCAAGATCTGTGTCGACAAACACTTTTATGTCCATTAAATCCAATAGTCTTTGGTCATAAAGAGCATATATGCCTTCGACGATGACGACGTTCGCGCCGTATATCGTGATGTGCCTATCAAGGCGGTTGTGGTGCGTAAACGAGTAGACTGGGATTTCAGTCTTGTGACCTTGTTTCAACAGGGTCAATTTTTCCACCACGAGGTCCAAGTCAATTGCCTTGGGTGTGTCAAAGTCGTAGTTGCATGCGAACGCTTGGGCAGAGTCCTCCAGTGAAAGTGGCATGTAGAAGTTGTCGAACAGCAAAAGTACAGTCCAAGGCATATTTAACTCTTGGATCACACGCTGAGAAATCGATGTTTTTCCAGACCCAGAAAAGCCCGCTACGCCAATCACATAGGGTTCGGTCCATGGAGGTACGTAAGTGTCCCGTGAGAACGACGTACTGGTCAGAATTTGTGCCGGCACCCGGTCTACAGGCGTGCGCTGATCCAGGTCCTTGATAGATGAAAAGAAAGATGCCTGTCCCTCATTATCGGGCGCGATTCTGGTCAGATGAGTCTTCGATTTGGTGCTCATTAGGGCAAGAGCTTCGGGTCGTGGGAAAGTTACAATGTGCGTTCAGAGGCCAATGGCAGAGTGCAGGTTGAGCTTAACAAAAATGACCGTCTGGTTCAGACGCCTCTACTAGTAATTCGGTCGCTATTACTTGCTTGTGTCAATACCGCTCTATTCAGTGATAGCAATGATGTAGGACGCGCCGTACGAACAAAAATTGACTGATCAATGTGCATCGAATACTGCGCGTGCATGCGCGTACCCTTTAATGTAGCTAGCTCAGTGTTGGGGTTGTCTGCCGTGACCTTGGTAATTGGTTCCCCGGAGTTAATCGGGTGTGGTGTCGGGCCCGGCCCGCATTCCCGTCACGACCACTAGCAAAAAAAAAAAACGCCTTCCACCAGAATATGCCGCACATGATTCCAAAGGACAAAATCACCAATACCACCGCCTCCATTTTTCCTGTTTCTTGGTGTGACCCCCTTAACGGGCAGCCAATCTCACCAAGCCATTTTCTCAGATTATCTTGTTTAGGAAATCTGCACGGATATAGAGTTGGGAGGGGCGGCGGTTTCGCACTCTGAATACGGGCGCTGGCCGATGTAAAGCCAAATCACGTATTTTGCTTTCTAGCCCCCAGTTCAAATGCTATTTCTCGAGGGGGATAATTCTTACTTCCTAACTCATAACTAGAGGTCTTACGTGTACGGGGTCTAGAGAATAAGGTTAAAATAGGGACATTTTGTTGCGGATACCAAGGATTTGTTTGCAAGCTCTTTCAATAAATAAATAAATATATATTTATATATTTGGAAGGGGGTACTATTTTTTTTTTGCAATTGCATGAGCGGAGCCGAGAGTTTGCTTCTCATATCCGCCGGTTCCTGACCTCCCGAACAAACATCTATGTGCAGGTCGCGCGGTGTACCCGGAGAAAAAGGAAGGCCAAAAAAGTTGAGGCAAAAGAGACCTACCATTAACATCAACAGCACCCGAAATGTTGAGATCCAACATTAGACAGTTCGTCAGATTTAACTCTTCCAAGGCTGGCCACTATGACGCCGTCGTCATTGGCGGCGGCCCCGGTGGCTATGTACACGCCATCAAGTTGGCTCAACTCAACTACAAAACCGCGTGTATTGAGTCCCGTGGTGCTCTTGGAGGCACCTGTCTCAATGTGGGCTGCATTCCCTCCAAGGCCCTTTTGAACAACTCACACTTGTACCACCAGATCAAGCACGACTCCGCCAATAGGGGTATTGAGATTGCAGGCGACGTGTCCGTGAATGTAGCCAAGTTGCAGGCCGCCAAGGACAAGGCCGTCAAGGGCTTGACTTCTGGTGTCGAGATGCTTTTCAAGAAAAACGGTGTCACCTACTTGAAAGGCCACGGCTCGTTTGTTGACGACAAGACTGTCAGCGTCAAGGGTCTTGACGGTGACGAATACAAAGTCACCGCCGACAACATCACCATTGCCACCGGCTCTGAGCCCACGCCTTTCCCTGGCATCGAAATCGACGAGGAGCGCATCGTCTCCTCTACTGGTGCCTTAACCTTGAAGGAGGTCCCAAAGAAGATGGCCATCATTGGTGGTGGTATCATTGGTTTGGAAATGGCCTCTGTCTGGTCCAGATTGGGCTCTGAGGTCACTATCATCGAATTCCAGGGCTCCATTGGTGCGGGTATGGATGCCGAAGTTGCCAAGACCACCCAAAAGTTGTTGGCCAAGCAGGGTTTGAAGTTTAGGTTGAACACCAAGGTCACCAAGGGTGTCAGAGAGGGCGACAATGTCAAGGTCGGCATTGAGGACGTCAAGTCCGGAAAGGCCGAAGAGATCGACGCCGACGTATTGTTGGTTGCTATCGGCAGACGCCCATACACCAAGGGCTTGAACCATGAGGCTCTTGGCTTGGAGCAGGATGATAAGGGACGCTTGGTTATCGACTCCCAGTTTAGAACCGCTAAGCCTCATATCAGAGTCATTGGCGACGTCACCTTTGGAGCCATGTTGGCCCACAAGGCTGAGGAGGAGGGTATTGCTTGCGCCGAGTACATCAAGCATGGCCACGGACACATCAACTACGGCAACATCCCATCTGTTATGTACACGCACCCTGAGGTGGCCTGGGTTGGTGCCAACGAGGAGCAGTTGAAGGCCGATGGTATCAAGTACAAGGTCGGCAAGTTCCCATTTATTGCCAACTCCAGAGCCAAGACAAACCTCGATACTGATGGTTTCGTGAAGTTCCTTGCTGACGCCGAGACACAGAGGGTGTTGGGTGTCCACATCATCGGTCCAAACGCTGGTGAGATGATTGCCGAGGGTGGTTTGGCCTTGGAGTACGGTGCTTCTACGGAGGATATCGCTAGAACATGTCATGCTCACCCAACTTTGTCTGAGGCGTTCAAGGAGGCTGCGTTGGCTACCTTCGACAAGCCAATCAACTTTTAAGCCGACACTAGAGCTTATTTATAAAGGTTGTGAGATAACATAACATACGTATGTGTCAATGAAAAATAAACCACATTAAATGTCCCTGTATGTCGTAAGCCACCGAAGGACTACATCAGAACAGACTTTCGTGAACCTGGGCTTGCATTGAGTTCTATATAAATACATTTGGGGATCAACGCTATCTTGTCAAAATGATGTAGATAGCGTGGATAATACCTGGAATGTAACCAAGAATAGTCAAGAGAATGTTCAAAAAGAATTGGCCTGAGCAGCCGACCTCAAGGAAAACACCCAATGGAGGTAAGATAATCGCAATGATAATCTTCAAAATGTTTCCACAAACCATGGCTGAGATATGGGTTTAGTTTTGAAATGTGCAGATATAGTTGGTGTAAATACGGAAAAAATCGGCGATTTTTACTTATACTCCAATCTCGTATGATGTTGAAGCGTTAGGGTATCAATACTTTGATGGAAGGGCGGGGACAGAAATTGGAGACGAGCGGGGACGGTGTTTATATATACATTTGTCTCCTCAATGCCGCAGTCGCAACGTACCGTAGTGACTGGGTGAATGTAGCAAGGATCGAGCACCTGCATATACAATCTTACACTGCGGTCGGTTACAGGATAGTCGTGAGCGAACCATGGTGAGGCCAGGCCGCGCATGCTTAGATAGCAACCCTAGTAAAATTAGGGCGTGCTCATCATGTTAAAGAAAATGTATTTTTATTGTCAATGCGAGATGATAACCAAATGAACCGATCAGCGAAGGCTTTTTTTCCCGTTCGTGATGCGATCTATTTGTTTATCTCGCGTTCATTCGTGTCTGTGATGTTGTTATGGGGATTGTCTACGCGATTCGGGCGTGATCATCTTGTATTGTATTGATGGTTAGGGCTCAATACACAGATAATAAGTGACACTAGTGGGACGGTCCGCCAGGTATGGGCGATATTTAGGGTGCAATTTTACAGGCATATGAAATCTATAAAAGGATTTTGTGAAATGAAATAGTGTTGAGAAGGTCTTTTTTTTTCCTCCCATCAGGTCTAATATATCTTCAGTGTAGTTTACGGGCGATATTCAACTACTTGGAGCCCCCCCTCCAATTTCAGCCATAGAGACAAGACTGAATCGAATTGAAGAATTGATTGTCCGCATGACTAATAGGAACATGTGCCTGTTTACGCGAACCGGAAATGAAGAATTTGCGGGGTATAATCTGGTCGGGCTCATATAGTAGAGTGGGTTTAGCTAGACACCACTATGATGGCGGAGCAATGTACGAAATATAATTGTTCTAGGAACACGAGAGAGGTGGGTCTTGTCTATTTGTGACTTGAGCATTGTACATGTGCCCATTGATATATACTAGATGGGGACATGTTGGTTATACTAGAATCCGGACAATTGCGAACCATCGCTAGTATTGTTATTGCCAGGAGCCTTGATTGCCTTTTTTTGTTTTAGAGCGTATCAGGAAAATTCAATTACCGCGATAGTTGTTGAAGTGGACGATAACAAAAACAAAAACAAAAAAAAAGACGGACCACGATGTTGTGGGTGTAGGTGCATCAGGATCAGTGAAGACGGCGAGTGAACGATTATGTTTACCCAAGGCGCAAGACATGGGTGACGGTTTTTAGCAACGAACTTAATTGATTGAAAAAATCAACCAGCATAAGCTTTCAACAGCCTTTTCCATTAATATGCATGTATAAACAACAGTCACGGTTAGTTACGCAAACTGGGCCCAGGTATATAATCTAAAGACATTTTCACTATGACGATGTATTCTACGAGTAGTCACATTATACGTGGGAAATATTGGGGATGGGAAACAAGGCATGAGAATCCCAAGAAGCACGTATAAAAACAATGCGCGATGCCCCAGAAAATCTCCATCACGCAAGTATTTATGGGTCTCAAAGAGATGAATTCTTGTGGTGAATGATGGTAGTGTAAGAACAAGGACGCACTCTGCGTCCTGCCCCTGGCATATGACGGTAAGCATACGTCCAAATTGACAAGGATGTTTATTCTGCCATTCTGCAGGGTGAAGCTCTGTGGGACCAGGCACCCGAGACGCTTTAAAGTAAAGACCAGCGCCAGGCGTAAGAAGCCGCACCGTTGTAGTACATGAGAAAACCAACGGCAAGATGAGATGAACCCCAGTCAAAACTAACGCGATGTCTAGGTACAAGCACGGGCCGTCTAAATGTGCGTTCCCTAAAGAGGGTTGATATATTATAAGTAAAACTAGGTGCAGACGAAGCAGCCCGATCCTACGTTCTCAGATCTAGACATAAAGGGATAGGCACTGATATGTCCATACATAATATATCCATTTGGCGGTGCGTCGGGCAATTTGTAGCTAGCAGTCAGTAGAATACGCGGGCGCACGCGGCGCGGTCCCTCACCCAATAAAATAAAGATTCCTAGGCCATCACCCATCGTAACTCCATGAAAATAAAACACAAATTAAACAAAAAAAAAGCTAGGAGGAACAAACCAAAACACATGGTATGAGACACGCTGTGTACACTAGCTCCAAGCACGCTTGCACGTTTGCCACGCCGACTCCCGAGGAGGCCCCAAAGACTCGGGCGTGCTGAGAAATACGCTATCTGGCTCGCCCGCGCGCCCCATGAAAAACTTTCGGCCCCGGCTACGAGGCCATAGTCCAAAAAGAAGTACGAGTTCGCCAGCAACAAACGGCCAGAAACACACGGCGGCAAACGCATACTGAAAGACATATCGAAGCACACGCCAACACACAAGCACCAACACAAACACGCACAGAAACATATACAATCATGGCGGACTTGGGCTTGCAGATCTTGCGTGCCGTGGACCAGCAGGGCCACATAGCGAATACGATGGAGCACGATGAGTTCAAGCACATCGACGCGGGAACGTTGCAGGCGTCATTGACGTCGCTCTGGGCAAAGGAGATGATACAGTTCACGAAGCTTGAGCACGACGTGTGGGTGTTGACGCCGGAGGGCACAGAGGTGCTTGTTGCTGGATCTCACGAGATGCGGCTCCTAGACGAGGTGATGAAAACTCTCGACGGATTGCGGCTTGCGGACGTGGACGCGCGGTTGGGTGCAGCTGGCCGTTTGGGTCAAGGCCGCGCGTTCAAAAACGGATGGGTGGCGAAACAGGGTGACCGGTTGGTGGCCACGGTGGCGGAGCGGCCCGCGGACAGCGTGGTGGCCCAGCTCGAGGAAGTGCAGCGCACGGGCACTTTGGCGGCCCCAAAGGCGTTGACGGAGTTGAAGAAACGCAAGTTGGTGGCGGTGACGAAGCACGTGGGCTACGAGGTGCGCAAGGCGGCGCACTTTGCGCTCGAGATCCAGCAGTACGCGACAGATATCACGGCAGAGATGGTGGCGACGGGCAGCTGGCGCGACGCGGCGTTCAAACCGTACAACTTTACTTCGGAGGGCGTGTTCCCGCCATCGGGCGCGTTGCATCCCTTGATGAAGGTGCGCGAGGAGTTCCGCCAGATCTTCTTCCTGATGGGCTTCACTGAGATGCCAGCCAACCAGTACGTCGAGTCGGGCTTCTGGAACTTCGACACGTTGTTTGTACCGCAGCAACACCCTGCCCGTGACTTACAAGACACCTTCTACTTGCGGGACCCAAAAACGGCCCGCCCGCCCGCCGACTCGCAGTACTTACAGGACATCCGTGCCGTGCACCAAGACGGCAAGTTCGGATCCATCGGCTACCGCTATCCGTGGCGCGAGGAGGAGGCGCTTCGCATGGTCTTGCGCACGCACACCACTGCCATTTCCGCCGCCATGTTGAAGCAGTTGGCCGCAGACCCCAAGCCCACGCGCTTGTTCTCTATCGACCGCGTGTTCCGCAATGAGGCCGTCGATGCCACCCACTTGGCAGAGTTCCACCAGGTCGAGGGTGTGCTTGCCGGCTACGATATCACTTTGGGTGACTTGATCGGCTTCATGGAGGACTTCTTTGCCAAGATGGGTGTCGATGGCTTGCGCTTCAAGGCCGCGTACAACCCCTACACTGAGCCCTCCATGGAAATCTTCGCCTTCCACAAGGGCCTCGCCAAGTGGGTCGAGATCGGCAACTCTGGCATGTTCCGCCCGGAGATGTTGGCCCCTATGGGCTTGCCTCCCAACATGCGCGTTTTGGGCTGGGGGCTCTCTTTGGAGAGACCAACCATGATCAAATATGGCGTCTCTAACATCAGGGAGTTGTTAGGCCACAAGGTCTCCTTGGACTTTATAGAAACAAACCCCGCTGCCCGTTTGGACGAGGACTTGATCGGCTGAGCGCCCCCGCGGCGCTGTCCTGAAGTCCCATCGCTTATATCTAATACACTCATTCGGTTCTCGCTTGTCTTGTCCTGATTTTTTAGTCTCCCCGGCTCCTTTTTGTAAACCCACCTTCCATAATGCCGTGTCTTGGGAATTCAGCTTGGCTAGGGCGTCGCTTCTCACCATCGTTGGTCTAATATACCATAACGGCGCCGCCAGTGCGTGTGTCCATACCCAATCTTGGCTCCCGGAGACCTAGGAATACTCGGGCTCTGTCGCTCCCCCGTTTCTCCGCCACTACCCGAGACGTTTTCTCTCTTATTTTTCCATGTTTTTATCTTTGTTTTTCGTGGTTTTTCTTTTGTTTCTGTTTGGCGTTCTCTGAGCTCAGAATGGACGCGTTCCAGTGTGATTACCCTTGAGACGGCCCAAAACAAACATGTGCCAGTCGCCCATGTCATGGCAAAAGCCACAGTTTCCTCCTACAAATAGATTAATGCTTCCAGCACGGGCAACTCGCAAAGACCAAGTACAGAGGTAAGCCGCCAAGTGGGGTCTTTTCAACTACATTCATTGGCGGGTTTTAATGGACTTTCCTCGCCATTCTTGCAACTGCTTCGATAAAGAAAATAGGGCTGTGTCTCATAAGTATTTATTTCTGACCTTAACATGCTAGTCACTGGGCCACGCACAGCCACGAACGAGAAAGGCCAGAGGACCTCGCCATGTAGTATACGGCATTATTATTATTATTATTATTATTATTATTATTATTATTATTATTTGATAATTTAATTCTTCCTCATCACGGGTGTTTACATGCACCACCGGAAAACCCGAGTCGAGTAGAAGCTCTGGCGGAACGGCCCAATAGTACGAGCACAAGTTTGTGAGTATTCTTAGAGTGGTGGCGAGGTTAGGGCCGGGGCAATTAGCGAGGGCTTTTTACGCGAGGTCTTCAGGAAGAGAAATAGATTAATATCCCACCGCCAGTCCGTATCCTCGTCCTTCCTCTTTCCCAAAAAATCTCCCACACGTTCGCCAATTGCCTCCATTGACGAAACATTCTATCGAAAGTTTCTGCCAAACACTCAAGAGCAAAAGAATGACCCAAAAAGACGTTGGTGCTCCAGTTTTACATCAAATAAAATACTAGGCCAGTTTATATTCTGCACATAGGTCTATGATAACCTGCCCTACTTTCAGTTGGTGAGCGCCTGCTACACGCTACGACGATTCGAATAACGGGGTACTGGTCTAGGGCCCGGCGCGCGCCAACCTCAACATTCAACACTCAACTCCCAAGCTCAAAAAAAAACCCACTTGAAAATCAAAAAAAAAAAAAATACATCCACAAATGTCACAAGATTCCCGACGCGACCCCAAGAAGCACGGCGATGAGCTTCTTTGCAAATGGGATGCTTGTCCGCAGCGCGAGTTCCCGTCGCTCGCGGCCCTCGTCAACCACGTGAGCGAACAGCACTTGGCTCCCATGACCCAAGCTGCACCCAACGTTCCCGTGCGCTACAGTTGTCAGTGGCAAGGCTGCCTGCGGTACGCATCTGAACAACCGTCCCGCTTTGCGCTCATTTCTCACTGCCGCACGCATACCGGCGAGAAGCCGTACTTCTGCCCCATCCCAGAGTGTGAGAAGCACTTCACACGGCTGGACGCGTTGGCGAAGCACGTCAAAGGCGTGCACGACTTGCACCAGCACCGCGACGCGCTCGCTCATATGCGTTATCGCATCGAGAAGGGCAAGCTCGGGCCCGTGCCGCTTGCCCCTGCTGACGCCTTAACCGACGAGTATTTTGTCGGTTTATTGGACATCGACTACGCTCTCCGCATGCCCTGGTGGTTTTCGCAGAGCTTCCTGGATGTCGCGCGTGCCGACGCCACTGGATTCGCCGACTCTCCCCATGGCTTATCCTTGCAAACGCTCTATGACCAGCCGTTCGAGAAACGCCATCACGAACTCGCGGTGTTTCGCTACAAGACGTGTCTCGCGGGCCCGGGAGGCGATGCGTTGCTCATGCCGCCAGACGCCACAGCAAGAGAGGAGCTTGCGCCGCTTGTTGCCGAGACGCGCCTGTGCCTTGCGGACTACGGCCACCTTGTATCGCAACCGCAGCCTCGGGCTTTTGGTTCACTGCGCGAGGAACACGACGCCTTGCTGGCGACGCTAGCCACCGCTGCGCGCGTCAACCGCATTGTCAAGAAAAACTTGCGTGCGGCCGTCACGGAAAAACGCCGACTTTGGACCGTCGTGCAGGCGTTGCTCGATGCCAACGTCCGCCTTGGTCTCTCTAAGGATATGGCTGGCATCGACACCGACGATGTCGATGCAGAGCTACTAGAACAAAGCTTCGAGTAGGGTCGTGCTGCAGAAGGGAGACGCGGGGAGTACGCGAGAAGAAAGAAGCAAGGCACCGGCTCGTCGTGTGTCCTCACCGTGGTCCTTTATATTGATGGGGGGTGCAGATATCTGTTTTTTTAGTGGACGTACAATAGACTTCGTGGGTGGCCTAAGATACGGCTTCCGCCGTATGATGCTGGCTGTGTTTCTCTTGGCTAAATGCCAAACGGAAACAAGAATTCAACGAAAATCATTGAAGAAACGACAAGAGAGAAAAGACGAAACGCAAAAGAAAAAAGAAAAAAGAAAAGGAAAAGATAAAAGAGGTAAAAGAGGTAAAAGAATGGGGGAGAGGGGAAAACGGAAACCTCATGCTCCGCAAATCATGCTGCCCCATTGCTTATAAATAATTCTTCTTCCTCATTATGTCTGATACATTTATACAGTTCCAGTTGTCATGGCCCCGGATGCGCGCAGAGGAGTGTATGCAAGGCCACGCCCATCGCGGCACCAACGAACAGAAACGAAATACCCATCGGGCGCCTCTCATTCCGGTGATCGTTTCCCTGAACACTTCACGCTATAAGGAAGAATTTTGAAACAAAATGGCCTGTGCCTCGAAAAGATCAGCGCGTGCCCTGTCGGATTGTCCCGTGCTGAGCCCCAAGACTCCCGCTGCTCTGACACTGGTGGACTTGACCGACTCATCGCTAGATCAGCTCTTCCTGGCCCTTGCTGAGGAAACAAAACATAAGACCAACCACAACCAGTCCAGCGATATGAGTGAGTTCGACAAGATCCAACGCCAAATAGAGCTGCTCCCCAAAATCGAGTCGGGGCTCGAAGCGGCCTTGCAGAAAGCCGCAGAGCTGAATGGCCTGCTGTCGTTCGCGGTGAAAATCAACGACCCAGTGGTAAATCCCCGCAAGGTTAAGAAGGACGAAAATGCTGACTCGGGTGCAAACTGGTTCAACATGAAGAAGCCGGAAATCACGCCGGAAATCAAGAGAGACTTGTTGATCTTGAAAAACAGAAGTGCGTTGGACCCAAAGCGCCATTATAAAAAGGAGAAATGGCAGATGCCCAAGTTCTTCCAAACGGGTACCGTGATAGAGGGCAACACTGAATTTTACTCTGCGCGAATCGCCAGGAAGAACAGAGGAAAGACTCTAGCTGAGGAGATATTGAACGACAACTCAAAGGTAGATTACTTCAAGCACAAGTACAGCGAGATTCAAAAGGTTAACAAAAGTGGAGGCAAAGGCCACTACAACAAAGTCAAGGCAAAGAGAAGGGGCTACTAGAAGTCCGTGTGTGCCGGTAATTTCTGTGGTGATTGTCTGGACTACAACAACGTGTATTGTCATTGTACAGCAGTGACTGACAGCCCATTCAAGTGAGAGCTTTTAAATTCTTCAAGCCAACACTTTGTGCATCCTGGACTTTGTCTTGTCGATATGAACGGCATATGTTCAGTGATTTGAGGAAGAGAAGCGTAAAGAAACAGATCTCTTCAAGTGTATGATTGTTGTCTCTGCTTGAAATTAAGAACTCAAGTCCCAAAGGTTCGGATGGCAACAGAGTGTCAAATGTAAATTCCCAATTTGATGATTGTGAGGTTCATGATGAACGGCACACTGCCGGATAGATGCTTCATGTGATATGCGAACTGTAGATAATGGAATACGTGTTGGATGAGCTACTTTAGTTCCCAGATCATTATGTGTCGATATCATATATTGGTACTTTATGGGTAAATGATATGAGGAAGACCCCTGACAGTCAGTCTTGGCATAAGACTCACGCGTAGCCGGTATTCAAATAATTTGTTGTAATAATATATACAGCAATCAAAGAAGTGTAATTTTTACAAAGGCTTACATGATCTTGGAGTAATTCTCTTCTGTTTTTATTTATTACAACAGGCGTGCTCTTTGATTTCTTAACTTTTGAAGAAATATGCTTTGCCGGATCCACACTGTCTCACGCCCTTCCAGACTCTCAGAATTCCAGAGATATGATAGAAAAACAGGCGGGTATGTATGACAGTCTAGATCTAACATTATGATACTTTATTTTGCCAAACCATCAAATCTATTCGAAAAAAACATATATCCCTTTTTTTCTCGAGTATAAATAATACTAAATGCATACACTCTTATGACTGCGGTTCTCGAGAATTAGTGCGGATGTATGTATGTACTTTATAAATGACATGAATATAAACAAGTCAGAGTATGCTGATGAATATGTGCAACGATACCAGATGTAAACACGGCACACCGATTGCCCACGAGTGTTGTTGCCCCAAGACCAAAATCCCACCACCGATATAGTCACATTGGCAATGTGTTTTTTGTTTCATGGCTTACATGAGCCTAGTGTCGTACGCCAGGACATGTATTTCCATCTGCACCCAGCGATACGTGCAGCATGGAGTAAAGGTTCTCACGCATGACCGAGGGTCTTCTTTGGGGAACAGCACAATCAGCTGCACTCACACATGATTTTCTCGGATGTTCTGTGCTTTGTATGCGCACTTTATATCGATGATGAGAGAAGCCCACAGTATTCTTCGAATAAATCATTGAAGAAGCAGCATGTCCAGATACACGACTGAACATGGGTGGGGGAGGGGGTGCAAGGTTTGTTACCCACGCCCTTCTTAGACCAACCAGCGGTGACGAACGTGACATAACAAGTAGGAAAGAACGAAAGTGCAGTATAGATTACTCCTCCAAGCCTGCTCTTTGAAACACGTCCATGCGGACCCGGTCCCAGAGAGCCTTTTTCTCGTCTTTAGTAAGTTTTTTGCGCTCGCCCGAAGACAGGCGGCGGAGATCGCGTTTTATGGCGTCACTCTGCAACTTGTACTCAAAAGCAGTAGTGGCGGCGGCCGCGAGGTTAACGAGGTAGTTGCGGACGGCAATCTCCTTATATCGAAAACACAAGTACGATGGTTCTGCCGGGGTGATTGGCGGCGACGGAAGGTGCTTGCGATGCTCGTTGATTTGAAGAAGCCGGGACTGCTTAACGGAAACCTCGGCCACGGACTTCTTGAATGCTGCGTCCAATTGATGTTCTGCGTACAAGCTCGACGAGTACAACGTTTGGATGAGTTCTGTATCGGAGATGTGCGGGGGAAGAAGTACGATATTGCAGATTTGCGCCAAGTCGCCTACAAGCTGCGGCAACGAGTGGTCTGAGTATACGAGATCCGGCGACGACGATACTATCGGCATACTCGTGACCATGAGCTTACACCGCGTGACGTTAAGGTTCCAGTCGACCAATGTCTCCGGAACGTTCTGGTAGCTGAGTTCGCTCCCAAGTGAGATCTTGATCTCCTCATATTCATCGTCGGCCCACGCTGCTATGTTCGAACTGCCAACATGACCGGTGCTCTTGCCATAAACAGACTGGTCTTTGCGCTCCATTGCCTTTTCCTTGCAGAAGTTTTCGTGAAGAAAAATGTCATTTATGAGCTGCTCGACTGTCGTGGTCGTGGGCACACTGTCTTCGGGAATGGTAGCTGTAGAAGACGAGTAGAGCGACGGTGCCAGGCGTACCAGCCGCTTGCTGAAGGAGAATACGCTCAGCGCCAGCGAGAGCCTCAGTTTCGGGGAGTTCAGTACGTGCCGGAACCGCAGTGGCGCCGACCGCACCGACGTCGCTGAGGACTGGTTCGTCACCGGTAACTGTTGGAAAATTGCGTTTCTTGCTGAATCCCGGAAGTTGGCGGGTGCCCGCATGGCGTTATCTGAGTTTCCGCGGGAACCGGGGAATCCGTACATAATGAGATGAAGGAAGGAGGTAGATTCAAAGGCAGCAGGTTCTCAGAGATATTTTCAAAAGAAGTGGGTTGAGATAATATTGTAGTATGATTTGCTGCGGCTATTGGGTGTTGGGTTGGGATGATTTTTGAGATGCTTTTGGAGACGGTTTTGAGGTGCCTAATGAGACGTTGGTTGAGGGACGCCCAGAGATGCCTGAGGCTAAACCCGCAGGTTTTATCCGAGCGAGGCGTGCGGGGCGCCTGTCGCCGCATTTTTTCCGATGCCTGCACGCGCTTATGCTAACGCATTTTTTTTTCTCTGGCTTTTTTTTATACTTTTGACTACTCGTCTGTTGTCCGTGGGGTAGCGGGTGCCCGATTTCTCATTGAACCAAATCATATCATATCACTACACTTCACCCACGCACAGACGTACGCAAATAATACTGCTGAGTGTTGGAGTTCATGCAACGTAGCATAGTCCATCATACTCTTTTCTCTTTCTTTGAGGGAGGTGGTGCCAATATAAATATATATAGTCTAGACTTACCTGCTACTATTTGAGAGGCAGTGTCCGTTTATTGAACGGCAAAAAAAAAAATGCAAACCGAGTCATAGAATATGGGTATATGTGTGTGTGTGTGTGTGCGAAGCCTCGAAATCGCGGGGCTCAGTACTAAGCCAGGCGGTGCGCAAAATCTTGGCTCGAGTATATAAGCATACGCTGCATCCAGACCCAGTTTGTGGCTGTATGCTAGGTGTCTGAATAGTGCGTGGAAAATAACTGCTATCATTCAGGTACACGTCAACTTTTTGGATTGGTTTTGCTATCCATACACACGACGCAACGCAGTGATCCAAGAGTAGTTCTATTTCAGACAAACTCACCGCGTCATATACGGGGTTGTCCATGTCAAGCGCGTGAAAAAAATACCGCCTGTTTTTTCCAATACTTGCATGGGTCCCTGCATCATATGCACACCGTAATACAAGTGCTCAATGCGTGCTTGTAAATAACCTAAGAGTCCCGTGAAAAAAAGAATTCGGTTGACCAACAGATATGTATGCTGAAGGCATGTCTTCTCTTGCTTCATCAACATAGTATGATTGGTAAGTTCCATAGCCCATATGAGAAGACAGTTGGCGTAGGTATAAAGCGTGAATCCAGTCACGTGACACGAGGCCGTCTTCAGTACGACGTTGTCAGAGTCAAAGAATGGTGTCCACTATGCAACAATTTCCTTGTGTTTCCAGAATTTATCATCACCATCTAGAAAAAAATGTCAGTAAGTAGGTTCATATAGATCGACGCGCCGATTTCAAGTTCTAAAAAGGGGGTTGCCTGAAAGAATGCCTTCAATTCCGCAGACGCCAGACCACTTTCACAGCTCTTTCATATATAAATATATATAGCTCCAAAGACAGAGAGATAGAGAGAGAGAAAGATAGAGAGAGAGAGAAAAAAAAAGTTGGACACACCTTGAGAAAATGTACAAAAAAGAATTGGTAGGTAAAAGGGACATTCCCGTTTTTCTCTAATTATAAGGTTTCCCATAGAGATGCACAACGCAAAAGATGTGCGAAGTGAAGTCATGGATCAACAAGGCAAGTTCCGGAATTCTGGACCAGGTCTGAATGTGCCATTCTTTTCAATACTGCTAAGAAGTCGTGCCTCATTAATAGCTACGGTTTGAGCCAGCCGCGGATGGCAGGGAGATTTAGGCCCCATACATTTGAATTCTTGACTTGCATCGTATTTGCACGTAGCTGGCTTTAGACCATGCAGGGCCGTCCATTGGATTATGTGTGAATTTAGTGTACGGCAATCAAGAGACATAAGATAACTTGGACAATACAAGGCCTCGCTTCTAGGCATTCGTACATTTGAAAGTCGTTCCCAATAGCAACACTCCCTTCTCCATGCCAGTTATCTCTTTCCAGTCTGCTTCCATACAGGCGTCGAATTCGTGTCACGAGAGGCATCCAAGCCCAACGTTATGACATTGAGATGTACGGGTCATTTCTACAACACACAGTCACGTGATGCATCACGTGACCAACTACGTGACAAGCATCGCGCGCCTTTTTCCGGCACATTGGCATATCCACTGCCAAAACCTCACAGTAGCAAATCTGTCCTCTAACCAGTGCGCTTTAATCCAACATATTCTATCCGCCTCTCCACACCTTTGATCACCTCTTCCCCCACAACACCCCATAAATATCTACGCACTTATACACCCCCAATGAGTGTGTTACGTGAAGAGGTCGAGGAGCTTTTCTCAGACGACTTGGGGTTCCGCTTGCTGGCGCCACGGCAAGGCGTTCCACTCTTCAGCGAGCCGGTCGACTTCAATCACCCCGGCGCCTCCGAAACCCCCGTCCATCTCTTAGATGTGGGCCACCAAAAACAGCTTTTTGTAGCCTCCAACTCTCATGCGGTCGGTGTCGGGAGAATCGCAGACTTGGACGCGGCTGACGGCACTACAACAAGCCCGCCGCCTAGCTTTCGCGTGGTGCCACTCGAAAACACCACCTTCGTGCGATTCGACTGCACAAACGAGCACGTATATGCGGTTGCCGGTGGTGCCGTTCACCGCGCAGGTGTCGCGGACATACTAGCCGCCAGCCCCAGCGCATTTGTTTGTGTTGACGGCCACACGCCGCCAGACCCTCGCGCCACGCTGGTCGAACCGTCGCCCGTGGATGCAGCCACGTACTGTGTCTTGGATGCCGCCCATACGCTCCGCATCGTGCGCGGGGCCGCCACGACGACTCTCAAAGGCGTAAGGGCGGTTTCATGGACACGGTCTGGCGCGGGGCTCGTGATCGTGAGGACCACCACGTTTGCGTTGTTGGACGCCGGCGGTGCCGAGACTGCGTCGTGTACGTTGCCTGATACCGTAGTGCCACGTTCTGTGCACACGGTTGACGACCACCATTGGTACGTATCCGGAGTGCGCGGCACGGGCGCGGACGCCGATGAGATCCACATGCTTGTGGCGAAAGACGGCGATGAGTTCTCGTGCCGTGAGTTCTTTGTTCCGCCTGCGTACGGAGAAATGATCCGGCTGCCTGGCGTCTATGTCGCGACGCTCCAGCAGTGGCAGCCGGATGTCTCATACGCGTTCATTGCCAACGCACTCAACCCGGAAGTGGCCACGCTTGAGGTTGGCGCCACCACGCGCACGGTTGTGCTGAACGACACTGACCGCGCTGAGTTACCCATGGATGAGGTCTCTGGCGACGACACGATGCCTGTTGGAATTGCACTCGACTTGTCGGGGACCGCCCGCACAGTTCCTCTGCCATCGCCATTAATCGAAAAGGCCGTCGGCATCTTGCCCCGCTTGTTGTGCTTGAACAACGCTGCCCGACTCTTCGCCTGGGACATCTTCCATGTTGCGGGTGTTCGCGACAACACGCTCGACTTGTGCCGTGCCGCCGCCATGCTCCCGCGGGCGTTGCCGGTCTCTGCGTCTGCCATTAAGCCTGCCCTACCCTCTGAGTCCAGTGCAGCCACTGCCACAACAGCAAACACACCCACAAATGCGCCTAAAATCACACCCAAAAGCTCTGCTTTCGGTGCTCCGACGCTGGGATTTGGCGCCACGAGCTTTGGTGCGCCCAAGCCAGGGCAGAAGCTGATGTTCGGCGCGGGCGACTTTGCGCCGTCGCAGAGCACTGCTAAGTCGGCATTCGGTAGCACAGGCTTTGGTGCGTCACTGAGCGTGCAGCCTGCTTTCGGGCAGTCCAGCTTCGGTCAACAAACGCCCGCGATACCTGCTGCGGGCGCTGCTCTAGGCGCAGGCTCGTCACACTCCTCCTTTGGCGCAAGTACGAGGTTCGGTGGGGGACAGGGAGCCCAAAGCACCACATCCCCGTTTTCAACATTAGCCCAGGGTCAGTCTGGCGCATCGCCTTTTGCCAGCTTGGCGAGCAAGGAGAAGAATGCGCCTTTCGGAAAATCATCGCCTGTATTCGGCGGCGCTCCCGCCCTGGTATCTTCTTCGGCTCTGTTGCCATTTGCGCCATTAAAACTGGACGAAAAGACGCTGCTATTTAGCAAGCCGAACGCCTCGTCTTCAGAGAGTGATAGAAATAAAGGCACCATTCCTTTTGGAACAGCTGCTCCTTCAACGGCTCTGCCTTTTGGTGAATTAAAAGGCAATGGTTTCCTGGAGGTTACCGCTCCACCAGCTCTGGTAGCCTCGCAACCGGGAGCCGCTCAAAAGACATCCGCTTCGCCTTTTGCTGCGCTTATGAAAGAACAGAGCCTTCCTTTTGGTGCTCCACTTAAATCAAATGACCTGCCTTTTTCTACTTTAATCAAGGAGAAAAGTCTGCTGTTTGCCACCTCAAATAACGATCAAAATCTGCTTTCTGGTGCTCCCAACGAAAAAGAGAGTCTGCTTTGTGGTTCGTCGACTAAAGACAATGAACTGTCCTCCAACTTTTTATCTGTTGAAAAGACTCGGCCCTTCGGAACTGTTACAAGTGACACACCCCGGCTTTTCACTGAATCATCACTGCCATTCGCGCTCAAGAACAAAACACATCAGAATTCAGACTCTCTCGGGTCTAACAAAGAATCGTCTCATGATGCTGTCTCTGTCACAAAACTTCCATCTTCGAGCCTCGTGAAACTGAAAACTCCTTTTTCAATCCGAAAAGATGGATTTTTCACAGAAAGCTCTTCGGATTCCAACTCAGACACAGACTCGGAGGGTCTGGAGGATACTGTTGATCACTCACATCAGCAAGAACGTGAGCACACGGTAGTTCATAAGCATGCGTTTACCCAAACGGACATGAACAAGCTTCTGTTGGAACATAACAAGCCTGCATCGCCCAGCATTCGAGCAGAGGCTAGTGTGAGCGCCAATGAACGCTTCGGATCTGTTCAGAAAGAAGAGATCGCAAAGGAAGTACCCTCTACCAAACCAATGTCGAGAGACAATTCCGCATCTATCCAGGTTCCCGAACAAGTAGGAAAGCTAAGTGAGAAAAGAGACCAAGTGGAGCTCTATGAGAATACATACGATGAAGTCAATATTTCAGAAATGATTTGCAACATAGATTTTTTCAAATTCAGCGACTTTACCGATACGCCTGCTCGACCAAATGATGAAATTACCTGCAAATTCGCTGAGCTTGTGCAAACAGCGCAAGCACATATGGATGTACTCGCTCTCAATGCCGAAAAAGCTCAAGTGCTCGTTGATGCTGCCGCTTTCCATAGACATCCTCTCGAAATATCTGCATTGGACCCTCGCACATTGGCTTTGGGAAACATTGACGATTTGGTCATATTTGCCGCCGACCCCTGCGAGAAGCTTGATGCACAATTAATGGCAGCACGCCACCAGGACAACAAGTTACTGCAGGTTGTGACTCGTGTGGCTGAAGGAGAAGAACATAAAGAGGCCGTAGAAAAGGTTGTTGCCCAGTTGGCCCTCTACAAGCACACGCTCGAGCACCCAAAAACCACTCAGCGGCCGCTCGACGTGCGTGCACAGATCTTGCGTGAGAACTTGCGCAAAAAATTGGCTAATGTCGAAGATCTTCAGGAACAAGTTGCGCAAAAACTTATGCCTTTAGGTGTACATCTCAACATGGGCCAGAGCCAAGCAGAACGCGCTGCTAAATTGGAAAAGGTGGTGTACGAGTTGGCCCATCAAGCCCGCGCGCTCGCGCACCACGCAGAACGCCTCGAACGGGAAACTCAGGAAGTATGTGGAAAGGAAACAAATTCGGCAAAAAATCTGTTTTCGCTCGAAGCTGGCTTTGTGCCTGTGGATCCATTCGCGATCAACGACAGATACAAATCTGTGGCCATCCGCAAAATCCAGTTACAGTGAGTATCACAAACTATGCATCCATATACTGCACATAAAACGCGACGTTGGGTCATTTCAGGTACACCTCACTTAGACACTTACTAGTCATCAAGAACCACTCACACATCAGCCATGCTGGACCTCATAGGTACATGCGTCATCGTCCCCGGTGCACATAAAACACCGGGAGTACTCCGATATGTTGGTCTGATACGCGGCAAATCTGGGACTTTTGGCGGAATTGAGTTACAAGGCCCTCTGGCCTCGGCCCGAGGGAAAAACAGCGGCACTGTCGCAGGTGTGCGCTATTTCGATGTACAAGAACCGATGACCGGTTTATTTATGCCCTGGGATCGGCTTTGGAGCGCAAACCCCAACTTGCCGCCACCTGAGCGCGTTAAATCGCGTCCAACAAGCCTGAACAGGAAGTCGGTTTGCACCCCAACGCCACTGCGTCGCACCAGCATGAGTCCCCGAGTTTACGCAGGTCACCTGAGCCTCTCAGACTCCAGTCGCTCTTTTCTGCGAGTGGGGTCTTTCACCCGGGATCCACAAAGACCAAACTCTATTACTAAAACAGTATTAGAGTCGCCTACGGCAGAGCTGCCTCCATTCCATGAACCAGGTGACAATGCCATAGAGCTCAAGGCCCAGCTTGAATCAAAAACGCGAGACGCTCAACGCAGGGAATCCATTTTGCTTGAATTGCAGACAACAGTCGACCAGCTCAATCCTGTCCTTGAAGATTATGAGCGCAGTCTTGCAGAGAAAGATCGTCGTTTGAAGAAACAGCGTGCGGAATATGACCGAGCGCGCGAGGAGTGGCGCCTGAGCCTCGATTTGATGCTTAACTCCCAGCAAGAGTCAGAGAACTTATACGAGATGCAAATTCGTGATTTGAAAGACGAAATCCAGCGTCTTGTTGAGAAACAGTCAGTTCAGGATGCTTCGGAGGAACTACTATCATCCCTTGCCGAAAACGAGAGCCTCCATACGAAACTCGCCGACTTGGAACTGCTGCTCCAGACTCTCCAACGGGAGAATGCCGAGCTTCGTGATCATGCTGAAAAGTCTGCACCGGCCATAAATTTTCAAGAAGGTGAAGAGAGTGAACTTGTGGAGCTGTTGCGTAAGAAAGTTGAAATGCTCACGCAAGATGTCACGTCCATGGAAATTGTTCTTCAGGATGCACAGGCAAAGACTCGTGCCAAAAGCGCCGAGATCGCGCGGCTCGAAATACAACTTGAGGAACTCACACTGCTGGAGGTTGGTGTTCTTCTGCAAAAAATCGGAAGTATAGCACTAGACGACTCAGAGAAGGACCGTAAACAATACCAAGATACCATAGCGCAGCTACAACAGGAGCTACAAAATTCGATGACGGCAGTCTCGGACTCTACAGAGAAAAAAGATAAGGAGATCGCCGAATTGCGTGAGTCTGCAGTGAAGAGTGCAGCAGAGATATCGCGTTTGCAGCTGGAAATGGACAACCTACAAGAATCGAAGGCCAGATCAGATGCGAAATCAAACGATGCATCGGAGGGAGAAAACCTGGTTAATGTCGCTACATTGACCGCGAAGCAGCAAGTCCTAGAGGAGACTATCAAAAAGCTTGAATGGGAGCTTAAATCGAAGCAGTCATACGACGAAAGTGAGTTGACAGAGCTCCAGAAGTCGTTGGAGATGGTGGAGACTTTGCACCGTGATGAAATGATGGCAAAACAGCAGGAGCTCGAGCACTCGCGAGAGCAAAACGCACAGCTCGAAGCGGAGGTGTTTGCTCTAAAGGAAAAATTGGCAGCAACGCAGAAAGTACTGGAGCCCGGCACCCAAGTATCAAGTGCCAAGATTAATGCGACCATACCAACGGATATGCTGAGCTTCCAAGTATCGAACGGATCGTTGCCAATATATAAGCCAGCAACGGAGATTGACCCCAGCAGCGGGCGCGAGGACTGGTGTGGGTTGTGCGAGCGCGATGGACACGACAGCTTAAACTGTCCTTATGAAAATGATATCTTTTGAATGTCAAGTGGTCCAAACATATAGAGTTGGTTTAAATACAACTTATAGTGTACCGAATGTAGCTCTACCGATGTATGCAAAGTACATCGGTCAATTTATGGTATTTTGGCAGGCCGGTAGATAGGTGAGAGCATGTTAGAAATTGGTGGGGACACCGGAGGCCCGTCCTCGAGATAGAAAGGGAGGGAGAGAAAGGGGGAACTAAGAAAAAGAAGAAACGGAAAAAGCCTTCATGGGGCTAACTGCAAATAAAGCCAATCTTTCTGCGCCCTCAAAGCCAAATGGGCAAACAAAAAAGAAGTGGTTCGCCCCACCTCCTGGCACTACGCGATGCCATCATCGGCACGCTTTTCTACATGAATGCTCTCCTTGAAAGAACGTCGTATTTTTTTGGAGTATATGCCACAGATACCAGGCATGAATACTTGGGTCTCGACGGTCGTCGCGAGAATCTTGGAATACCACACTGGTCCATCGGTGGCTGCCACCTGGGCAAGACAATTTCATGGGCGTGCCTGTCGCACAAACACTACGTGTCCACCTGCTTCAGCCATGGCTGGGCCATCTTCATTATGAGTTCCTGTCTCAAAAAAAGAGGGTGTGTGTTGAGGGCAACGGAGTTATACAAGAGCAAGTTCTCGTGCATGGCCAATGAGGCAAGCGTGTCCCGATGGATGTTGGTGAGAAACTCCTCGCGCGTGGTATCTGCGTTTCCCACGCCTGCGTAAAGTTCTTTCTGGCGCAAGTACTGCTGCGTGTCGCGCACTTTGTCTGCCATTTTGCTTGATGGAAGATGGAGGGAGCAAACGGAAGGGGAATGAAGGTTGGTTCTTAGGTGGAGAGATGAGCATCATGATGCCTGCACATACAACGCGCGCGGCGGGTCGGTAGCAGTCGTTCTTTATCAATATCGTCGGTCCAAGATTGGAGTTTCCATTTGGGTTTGGTTTGGTTTGGTTTATTAGTGTATAGTTTAGTATAAATTTTCGATTGTCATAAATTTATGTCAGGATTTGAATTACAGTATTAGTGGAAGGGACCTTGCTCCATTGGACTCGCGCAAGCTCTTTCTCTGGACTTCGACGTCTGAACGTTCATGCCAACAAGCATAAATGCAAACTGTCGCCAAGGTTCGGATCTCCGGCCCGCCAGGGGCACTACTTCTGAGTATGACATTACCAGGGTATTTTTCTACTATCTGATATCCAGTATCCAGTATCCACCATCCACTATTGTATAACCAGTATCTAATATCCAACGACCGGGCGTTCCTGCCATCTTTGGTCAACACATTTATTACAGAGAAAAAAAAACTGTACCCGTCTCTGTTTGCGCTATGCACACCAGATTGTGGTCCGCTGAGCCTGCCAGCACCGCAGCCGGCTAGTCCACGGAACACAGACACGGTGGACGGGAAAAGGTGATGTCTTCCATCAGCAGCTAATCAAAGAAGTCATCGTCGTCTTCTTCGTCATCGTATTTCCGGTCAAAGACAATCTTGCTGGGTTTCTGGTCACCCCGGGACACAGATTCGAGAATCTCCACAATATCCTTTTCGCCGAGCTTGCGCGTGATGGACCCCACGGCAATCATCTTGACAAGGTACTGTTCGACCTGCTCCGCACGGTCCGGCCTCACCATCCGAACCCGTGCCAATCGTTCCCTGGCACTCGTCTCCAAGGCCTGGGAAAGAACTGTGAACTTCTGTTCGTCCTGCGGCGATGCTGCACCTTGGCCCTGGCCTTTCTGGAGCTCTGCCATACGTGCCGCACGGATTGCATTGAGCTCTGTATCATCCATTGTGTAGGTGTGTTTTTTTTCTCCTTCTTCCTAGATCTTCCTCTTCTGAGGGTGTCAGGAAGAAACAGTTAGCGTGCTCGAACTGAGCAATGTGGTCGTGCGCGGCCCGGACCGGTGCTCAAGGCCATATCGTATCACGTCTTCGTCGGTGCGTGCGTTGGTGCGTAAATGCGTAAGAAAACAGATGCGCGAGTGCTGGTGCCTTTCGTGAGCTAGCCTCATAACTTTAAAAAAAAAAGCAAAGGGAAAAAAAAAGACTCGGGCCTGGCCAAAATGAAACGTGAAGATGTGAAAATACAATACCCAGGGCGATGGAATGATACGGCAAGATTGGCGTAAAACCTGGAGACGGGCGGATGGTCTTTGGGCTCTAATTTTGGGTTTTTTTTTGGGAAATTCAAATCAATGAATGAATGACGAAGTGTCGGGCGTGCAGGGCCGCCGCGCGATGACGGGCGCACACCCGTGCACCTGGCCTCGCCTCGGGTGCTGCTCATGTCGGGCCCAGCATTCAGTGCCTTTAGTTTTGACGCCGCCTCCCTCGAATATAACCAACCTCCATCTTACGGCAATGAGTGACAAAACATTTCTCCGGAAATACAAGATCGTGTTTTTGGGCGACCAGAGCGGTATGTAAACTTCTCCCCACCTTCAGATTCCGTTAACTTCTTCCAAACTCATTTCCCTGAAAGGACCTCTCTCTTTGAATTCCCCTTGCGGTTGAAGGTCACGCCAAGTCACCCATACTAACGTATTCAGTGGGCAAGACCTCGTTGATCACCCGGTTCATGTACGATACATTTGATGACCAATATGCGGCGACAATCGGGATCGACTTCCTTTCCAAGACAATGTACTTGGAAGACAACAAAACCGTGCGATTGCAGCTCTGGGACACGGCGGGACAGGAGCGTTTCCGGTCGCTTATTCCGTCGTACATCCGCGACTCGCACGTGGCAGTGGTATGCTACGACATCACCAGCAAGGCATCGTTTGCGAGTGTAGAAAAGTGGATTGGTGACGTACGCATGGAACGCGGCGACGACGTTGTGGTGGTGGTTGTGGGCAACAAGTCCGACTTGAACTCCAAGCGCCAGGTCAGTAGCGAAGAAGCTGAGCTCTTTGCGGCGAGTGCCGGTGCCAGCTTTGCCATTGAGACTTCCACGAAGGCCAATCACAACGTGAAGCTGTTATTCAAGCGAATCGCCGCGTGCTTACCGGAATTCAAGGAATCCGAGGAGCCCGAGCCCCGTGCAGAAACTGTGGACATCAGTATCGAGAGTCCCGCGCCGCTGAGCAACTCGTGCTGTTGAGCCCAAAGGGCCGCACGAACGGGTTTAAGATGAAACAAGGGACTTCCGCCATGTGTTGAAATACCAACAAGCCCTCAGCTCGATTGCCAATAGCATCCGGATGAGTGGGCGTCACGCTCGGACCTTGCTCGGGCATGGATCCCCCAGCATTCTTTTTTTTTTCATTTTTTGCACCCGGCGTGTCCTGGTGGCGAGCACCGATTTCACCATGACCGGTGCATGAGACAAACACACGGCGTGCACGAAAATCGTGGTCATCCTCTGGGTGGCCGATGCAGACGTATCTTATGAAATGAGAGAGGCACAAACTTGGGCCCGCATGCCGGGACGCGGCTGATGATGCCTCTCCCCCACGCCATTTCCGGCTATGTATGCATCTAAGCAACCGTGTCTGACTCTGCGTGCTCGGCTCAACCCGCCTTTCGCGAGATGCTGGTTTCACAATGCAAGAAATACGTATATGCATAGCGGTAACCTGATCCTCTGCCTTCCTCTCCCTTCCCACCCCCTCGCTTTCGGTATACCACAAAACCTCCTAACCCCTAACTCCAAGAAATAGGAGGAGAACAAGAATCATCGGTAAACGTGGTTAGGCAAGTGCGTTCAGTGCCAGTATTCTGACACAAGCAAACACGCTTGCAGACACGGTCCTCTCTATGTCACATGCCCACAGCAATGTCCCTGGCCGGTAGCCTGTAAACGTTGCCGACGTTGTCTTCTCAAGAGTGCATACGGTGGCAGCGGTTGGAGTAGCCAGATAGTTTGCTGCTGCTTTCCAGACGCACAAGACCTAATATGACCTTCTTCCCATTTCTGCTCTGATCCATGTGGAAAAGGGTACGTCGAAACACGAAGAAGAAGGCGATCGGAAATGGGCCAGACAATGTCCCTGGCCCGTCCACGGAGAATTTTTGGAAAAGCGACCTCAAAAAAAAAAGGCCCCACTCTGTGCCCAGCGTCTTTGGCTCTATGGGCACCAGTTGTTGGGCCTCCAATGCCCCATGTTCCCGCGCCATAGGCCGGGATGTGTCTCTATGCCCAGTGGGAAGAGTTTTTCCGGTTCGTATATGCTCGTCCGCAAATCCAGCCGTATCAAGATCTGTGAGTCTCCGGATCGACATGGCTGTGTTTTGTAGCCGCGGGCGTCCTGCTCGCGTCTATCGCGAGGGCGCCCGCCATGCAAGCAGTAGGTCTTAAGCCCAGCGCCGCACGTGTCGTTTGTTCCGAAGAACCGCTGGGGTTTTTTTTTGTTTTTTTTTTTTGATTCTGGTAGCGGATTTAGGAAGAGGTTATCAGGCAGCGTTTCCTTTTTTTTTCTTTTAGGCGAGCGTTACATGTTTGGAAAGATATTGTGTTTATTACCTGGGCCTTTGCCGGGTCATTGAACATGGCTCAAGCGGCGGAACAAGAGCCCGCCGCACGCCTCGGCATTGGTAAGACGACGCTACGCTCGTGACCTCGAGATTTTAATGATTCAGCTTCGCGTTGGCTACCGTGACAAAGTAAGAATCAGAGAAAGTACCGATACGAGAGGCAAAGGATGAAAGAACAATCCGTGACAATGCTCATGGTGAGAAGAAGCGACTCTCGAACACGCAGTGCCGGTATCTCCGCTGAGGCGATGAGTTGTAGTATGGGGCCATTAGATAATTCCGAAATGACGAAATGACGAAATTACGAAAATGACGAAATTGACGAAATGACGAAAATGACGAAATTACGAAAATGACGAAAATGCGGGATGCCCAATTCTCACGCGTGTCCGGATGCCAATCTAAAATAGCATCTGCTGGCCCGCGTGGGCATTCATGTGCATCCGAGTATTGGCGTGCGGCCCAGGGCCAGGACATATACGGCAAGCTGCCATCAAAACACCCAGCACTCCTTTAAGTCTATACCGGATCTTGCGAGGCATTTTACATGTATATTCTTTGTCGGGGATTTTCCTTCTCCATAAACCTTGTTTTTTGTTTCTTTTGTATGCATCAGCTTGCTATGGCATGTTTGTTTTTTTTTTTCTTCTTCCGTCTCTTCTCTGTTATCATGAGTGTCGGTTCTGTAATTTTTTATTTTTTTGTCTTTTTTAGTTTGGCATTTGCTTTGGCATTTTGCTTTAACTTCTTTTCGGTTCGGTTCAATTCGATATATTTTCTTTTCTTTTCTTTTGTATTGTTTTGTTTTCTTTTCTTTTCTTTTGTTTTGTTTTCTTTCGTTTTTCTTTTCTTTCGTTTTGTTTTTTGTTTCTCCTTTTCTCCTTCTTGTTTCCTTGAACCCAGAGCCCACCGCCGCTACCTGCACATTCCACACGTCATTGTCAGGTAGTCCCTCCTAAAAACAATGGGGCCATGTTCCGCGAAGTCGACTTGAAATATCGCCCCGCGCTCTCTCCGGAATCTGAACGCACTGCCAACAAAACAAAAGAAAAGAAAAAAAAAAAAAGATCTGTGCACACCATAGCCCACGCCTGTGCGTAAAAGCGCACGGCCCAAATAGGCAACACTCCCTGATTAGGGCCCCATGAAAACACCCTCAATGCAGCGAGCAGCCCAAACTGGCAGGCGATCGATGCGCATGCGCCCGGGCCCATACGCACGCGGGCGTTCCGAGATTGGCCTGGCGCCACCCTGTGGAGCGCTAATGGCACTGGTGCCTGGCCGGGCTTGCGGGCCCTTTCCATGCAACGACGCGCGTGCCTGTGCCTTGACTGGGTGGGGGCTGCACCCGCGGCGCTGCCCGGCGCCGTAAACCTGCTCTTAAAAAAGTCAAACCATATTCCGCCCGCAGGCCAAATTTGCGCATACAATTACCCCTTTTCTCTCAGTCAACTCTCTACATCACACGCGTTGTCCAGACCCCAGCGTTTAGACCCGAAAAAGCTCTAAAGATGAACATCCGAACGCCTCTGAAAAGACCTGGCTCGTAGTCACCACAGCAATGCCTGCGGGTGTATGCCAGGCGCCAGTGCGGGTCGGCATTCCCGCCGCCGCTACCGTAACCATTGCCGCACATCCCAGACATCTGCACCGGTAAACTTCCGTCGGCCACGTCAGGGCACTGGTGCCTTTTCCCGTTTCTGGGCACCTTTTTTTTTTTTTTCTTCTTTTTCTTTTTTTGTTGTTTATGCGGCTCATTTTCTTGCAGGGCGGCTTGTGCCAGCGATACGCACCCGTCTCCTTGGCCCGGCATGCACAGGGCCCACCTTCAATCTGATCCTCGGGTGCGCCTTTTTATGCTCTTCGGCGATTGTGCATCTCGGGGGATCCATGTCACCTTTTTTGGGGGCACCTCTCTTCTCCGTCCCAGCAATCTTTCGTCACTCTATAGCCCCGGTTGCTTTCCTCCTCTCCCCCCGTCCTTCCCTCGCTTTCTTTTTCTTCTGTGTGTGCCCGAATTCCTCGTTTGGCCATTTCCCTTCCTTTTCCTTTCATTTCCTGTCGTCTCTTCCCACTCCCTCCCCCGCCCCCCCCCCCTCCCCGCTTCCTGTGCCTGTTCTCCGTGCACGCCG